>JAFMPE010079199.1:556-14446 GCA_024759925.1 Ficus religiosa
TGTGTGTGTGTGTGTGTGTGTGTGTGTGTGTGTGTGTGTGTGTAATATGTACATGTGGTTAAAAGCACTTAGTATTTAATGACATATATACGTTTCCGACTAGAAAATGATACATAAGGGTATATCAAGTAGTCTAATATTTTCTATCCCTTAATTCAAGTAACCAACTCTATTTATACTTTAATTTAATTCACATATGTAAACTTTTTTTTTTTTTTTTTTGCGGATATATATATATATACATATATAATATCAAACACCATCTCTATTTTCTTCATCACGTGCTTATTTTACTACTTACTGAAACTCTCTCCATTTTCTTATCCTCACACTCATTTCAACGCACGATTTTCTTCTTCACATTAATTTACAAGTAAATTAAAACACTTTCTTCTACACACAATTATTTTACAACTAAACTATATAAAAACACCCTCTATTATTTTCTTCTTCGCACTAATTACTTTAACTTTAGCTTAAACATTCTCTATTTTCTTCTTCACAGGATAGGTATATCTGTACGTATATATACTATGTATTTGCCTGACCATTCCATCTCCTTCAATCAATATAACTAGGTTTAAGCTCTTCCTTTTTGCATGTACACAATAAGTCTTCTATATATTTAAAGTAAATAGTCTCTCTTTCTTAAAAAGCATAGTTATATATATTTTTTCTACTCACTCAAATAATATGATAATGGACGTATATGCTTTTTTTTTTTTTTTTTTTTTTTTTGTGTCTACGGCCCATGAGTAATCTTTACAGAGGATATCTGACCCTTCGATGCCTATCAAATTAGTAAAGCATCTCTCAGTCACTTTCGTACATATCAACTTGTTCTGTTTTTTTCCTTGTTCGTCACGAATATATTTTCTCCTCCACATAAATACTTATTTTACTACTTAATTAGATATTAGATTCATTTAATTAATTAGGCCCCAAACGGTGCAACTTTAAAAAAATAAAAATAAAAAAAATAAAAAGAATGATGAACAGGAGCAACTAGCAAACATCAGAGTAATTAAGGATATTCCAATTTCCCCTTAACTACTCGTTCCACGTTAAACTCCTAACTTAATTCATTAAAGGAAAAGAAAAAGAAATAAAAGTTCATATAAGGGTAGCGTATACAGCGCAGAAAATGAAGTCAGGCACGTAAGCATAGAAATAATTAAGCAAATAATTACTAGGCTAAAAATTCAAAACTAATTCCTCCAAAATTAGCAAACCAGGGATTAATCACTTCAACCTTACTGAAAACTCCAAAATACACCTTGTTAAAAACCTTCCGGCCAAAAATCAGTGGGAAAAAAAAAAAAAAAACTAAAAATGAAAAATGGTACGTTTTCATCCATTGGTTGGTAGACAGTCAAGGAGCCCAACTAAACTAAGATTAACAAATTGTATAGCGCAAAAAGTAGGACTATGAAACCACACCAAGTAGTTTCATTAAGACGAACTCCATGAGATCTAAGACTTTCCGCCGTATTATTTCTTTCCTTGTAGACATGTGAGACCTGAAAGTTGATAGAGCTCAAATACTTAAGCGCATTTATCCATCGAGCTTTTAACCTCTGGAAATTTCTGACGATGATTTTTCAACAAATTAACCACTCTCAAACCAGAGAATATCCAATTGAAAAGCTTTAGCAAAAGTTTAGGTTAAAAATCTTGAGTGGTCCCTAAGGGCTGGGCGAAGCAATCCTTATAATAGAGTCCATGACTAGTGCAAAAAATACCATGAAAAGATAATCCATAAAATCTGTGTGACTGGAAGCTGCAATTTTCTTTTCAGAATCATTACAATAATAAGTTGTTAAATATTTTTTTTTCCCCCCCTCTCCATTTAGGATTCTTTGCGCTCACCTTTTGTGCTAAGGAACAAAAAAGATTTTGTTGTTTGCAATATGGAATCGTGTGACCAAATATGGAAAGTTTAAATTTTTTTAAGGAAGTTTTTCATATGCATATATACATATAATAAATTATTGGGATAAGAATCAATAGATGTATCAATAAATCCCTACTATAGATTCGCAATTAGATCGGCATTCCTTTAGCATCTTCTTCAATAATTTGGGTGTGACTAAATTTTTCCATACATAGATTGTTTTACAACGAGAATAAACCATATAATATGCGTAAATATGTTTAAATAATCTTATTACAAGTTAAAAGTCTAGAAAATTCTTGTATCCAATTGATGTAAAAAATAATAATAATAATAAAAATAATAACCTTACTTTTTTCAATCATAAGACTGGAGGATCCTTGGTCAATTTGCTTGGCAAAGAAATTTTAACCATGCATAAATATCTTGATCTAGCCGCCACATCACAAAGTTATTCATAAGAAATTCAGATAATTTCTTCCCCAGATCACTGCAGAAAAGGAAATCGAACCTAAAATACCATGTATCTAGTAGTTCTGTTACCAAATTTTCAGTACATGTATGAAGCATTAATTCTTTTGACGTATATATGTCCTTCTTTTCAAATACACTACCATCTTTTCTATCCAAATTAATATCATTTTTCTCTTCTATATATATATATATATATATGAAAATACATTTTTGTTCATATAATTTATTTGATAATCTAAATTTTAATTGAGTACTTTTATAATATTAATTCAAAATATTTTATTTTCGAAATGTCTAATTTTAATTTTAATTTTTTTCTTTCTTTCCTTTCTTTTTCTTTTTCTTTCTTTCCACAGGTGCGCTTCCCTGGCTTCCCTCGCAGTCGCCAGCCACCAGCTGCCCAGCGCTTGCCACGTGTCCCTCTACAGCCCCTCTCCCGCGTGCGTGAATTGAAACAGCCAACTCATGAGTATTGGGACAACTCCAGCTCGAGCAAATCATGGGCCGTGATTCTAGCCCTTGTCTCAAGCCAGGTCTACGTCCAAATCCTCCCAGCTGGCCACGAGTATCCGGCTGATTTACCAGCCTACACTGCAAGATTGGTCAAATCCTATTTAACTATTGCACTTTGAAACTCATAAAAGCAAGGTTCTTCAGCAAAGCTGGAGCGCTTTGTCCCTCGGCATTTTTGACTGAATTTAGAGTGTCTTTTTCTTTTATTTTCTTTTGATCTTGTATTTGCATCTCATGTTTTCTTTTTAGAATTCTGTGAGATGAATGGTAAATTACACTAGACACTTGGTGAAGCTAGTGATGATCTCATGTATGAATGATCAAATTTAGGTTGGATTTGCTTTTGATTTATGAAGATTATACTTTTTAGTGAATTGAATTTTTTCATCTTATTTTTTTATTCAAAATATTTTGTACCAATCTTTTTTATAAATTCAGTCAAGTTTTGTTTATGTAATATATCACATTTTATTTTGATAAATATTTATTTTTTGAGTTGTCTTTTACTGCAATTTGTTAAAAACATTACTTTATCAATTTTGGATAACTTGTAATGATAAATCCATTTGGTTTAACATCGAGATTTAATCCACCAAAATACATTCGTCCATTTTTATTGGTCTTTAATTCCATATTTTCTAGTTGCTTTTTTGGGATGAGAAACTTGCAATTGAGTCATTAAACGAAGATCGGATTCAAATTAGAGAGCGAAGCATATGAAGGATTCATGACACTTTGCCTCATTTATTATTGAATTTTTCTCTATCTAAATCTTCTCTTTTTTGTATTTTATATATTTTCTTTCTTACGAAAATTATCAAAACAAATATCTTCTCTTTCTGCTATTTTCTTTACTTGCTTTTTTAACGTTCATTTTCACTAATATTGTTTGCTTTTATTGTCACCTTCCTATGAATGCAACCATCCGATCTATACTACAATCAACTGTTTTAATCAGTTTACTATAAAACTTGCTTCACAAATGAATTGGATCCGACCTGTCCAAATAATGCCTCATATAATAGGCGAAAATTATAAAACAGCTGTTAATTAGAGGAATGGGCGTCTACTTACCAGCCCACGGTATTTTGTATTAGAAGTAGTAAATATACATAATTTTTCATTATAAACAAAATTACATGCTTCTGTCAAGTTGAATGTGTATCAAATGTATACACATGTTGCTGGAGGAATTGACCGATTAAGATTTAATTTGTCAATCATATAATGATTATAGGAGATTAGAAATGACAACTTGATTCATGCATTAATGCACGCAATGTTCTTGTGTGTGTGTGTGTGTGTGTATTATGTGACTATGTGAATGTGACACTAATAAATGAGGTTAGAAACACACACACACAAACATATGCTGAGAATGCTGAGAATTTTCTCGTCAATTAATATGCAGTTTGTCAACGTTTAATTGAACCGTAGCTAGGATACACTAACTAATGAAAATCATGCTGATCTCCATACTAATACTCTAATTTACGACATGACTTAACTAGATCTGAAGCATAAAATTAACTACGAAAATAGTAATCATGTTAATATTGTCGCAAGCAGGAAAAATCTTTTAACTAATAATCATAACACTTTGTGTCCCATGAGATACCATTAAAATATTAATAATTTATCATATGCCTTGCCTAAGAGTCCACAATTATATGTCACTGATTACTTATGTACATATATATATATATATAGCAAAAGTGGATATCGTGCATTAACTAATTAATTTTGTGGTCGACCCGATAATAATTACGAGGGGTTGCGTAAATATCGGTACAATCAATTGGGTTTGCACGAAAGCCAAGGAAATTAAGCTCTCTGAGCTAACTAGCTGGTTAGATACAACTAGTAATTATATCAGCTAAGAAAATGTTTTTTAATTGCATTATTATGAAGGAATATATATATATATATATATGTCCCATTAATCTTCACTTAATCTGGTATTGGGTTTCTTTTAAAATATATTTCACTTTTGTTCCTATTTAATAGCCAGTTTGGCCATTAAAAAAAAAACATAAAAAACGAAGAAATTAGCTATTTGTTATCTATACCACACATTCCATTTAGTACACGACTCAGACACTTCATTCAATCTGAAACTGAAATTACTATTTTATATTAATGTTTCTCTACTGATTCTCTCTCTCTCTCTCTCTCTCTCTCTCCTTGTAACAATATTTTTATGCCTTTAGCGCAAAAAAAAAAAAAAAAAGAAAATTATATTCCTCTAGCTATAGTGTGCGTATGAAAAGTGCTAATTAATTATTCTCGGACACGCCATAAGAAAAAAAGTACTAATCTTAATTAAGCAACAATTACAAATTAAGGACTTGCTTATAATTTTCTGAGTTCTTTAATGTGGTGAACTTTTGTTCTGATTTACATAAGCACTTGTTATTTACCCAAGGACAAGATAGAGATTTGCAACCAAATATTCATGGGTTCTTTTTTTTTATTATTATTTTAAATGACTTAACACTACTGCATTTGGTTCCCTCCTTTAATACACTTATCGTACGATAAAGGGTGCATCACACAATCAGTTTTCTCTTTTATTATTATTTTTTTTCCTTTTGAAATAGTAAAGGAAATTAAAGCAGCTTAGCTACCAACTTTGATTTTTTTTTTTTTTTTTTTGGGTTAAAAGAGATTACACATGCGGCCAGTCTTGAGTTTTGTACTGATTCATATACTTCACGTGTCAGAACGAAAAAGCAAATTAATTACTTTAAACTTTCATTGCCGACTAAAGGAACTAAACGGGCCTAAAAAAAAGTCAAGATTCTTCGGCCACGAAAAAAAAAAAAAAAAAGAAGAAGAAGAAGAAGAAGGGGAGAGAGAGAGGGGGGGGGGGGGTGTAAAAACGCGTTGCAGGTACTTAATATTTGTTTGATAAATTAGTTAGAAATAAAATTTTTAAATTGAAATTAAGTGATTTTTTAAAAATTAATTATAATTTTTATTGATTTTTCAGAAAAAAATAAAAACTGATATGAAAATTTTAAAATGAAATATGGGTTTCAAACACACACTTACTTATCCCTTTATGGTATGCAGTAAAATAATAATTTTGCTGGGAAGACATAAATTAGATCAAGTTATAAATTACTCTATGGCCTTAATTCCATTGTATAATTAATAAGGAAAGGAACTGTTAATGGTTTGACAATAGGTGTCAGTACTTGAGCTACAAGCACATTTTAATATGCCATTGAATTAAAGTGGGGCCAATCTCACATGAGTTCCCCCACCACCCCAACTATAAATTGGACCACAAGCCCTCCCACCCTCCTTGCACCCTTATCCGAAGCCCCCCCCCCCCCCCCTCTCTTCTCTCCCCCTCTCTCTCTCTCTCTCCCCCAAACAAATTTACACCTTTCATTCAAAAACAAAACAAAAACAAGAACAAGAACAAGAACAAAAACACACACTGCCCTGGCAGGTATTCTTTAAAAAAATATAGATATATATATATATATGGCAATTAGTACTGATTCTCTCCCACAAACACAAGGGAAAACCCTCTCAGATGCCTGGGACTACAAGAGCCGCCCCGCCGAGCGGTTGAAAACCGGTGGTTGGGCTTCCGCCGCCATGATTCTAGGTCCTCCCACCCCACCTCCTTCATCATTAAAACTTCTCATATAATTCTTTTTCTTCTCAATATACATATATGTGTATATATGTATATATGTAGTCTAAAATATCACGTGTCCTATGAATATATGGTGTACTGATTAATCAGGCGTAGAAGCAATGGAGAGGTTGACAACGTTGGGCATAGCCGTGAACATGGTGACGTACTTGGTGGGAACCATGCATTTGGGAAATGCAACCTCTGCCAACACCGTCACCAACTTCCTCGGCACCTCTTTCATGCTCTGCCTCCTCGGCGGCTTCATCGCCGACACCTTTCTCGGCAGGTAAAATTAATTATAATGTTTAATTTCATTACTTCAAAATTAAATCTTTTTTCATCCATAGACCGGTCCAACTAGCATACTACATACAGGCTACTTAATTAAATCACTTAACTCAATTAACAAATTAAATTTTCTTTTCCTTCTTTTTTTTGACATGTTTCGCTTTGGTTTTTAATTCGGTAGGTACCTCACCATTGCCATCTTTGCCACCCTCCAAGCAACTGTAAGTCCATCTCCAACAAATAGATGCTTGTAACAATGTTTAACTATTACTTATGACTTAGATTTTTTTTTTTTAATTTTCTAACCATTAATTATCTAGATTAACTAGGTTTCTAATTAGGTTTTTGGTGGTGGCGTTCTTATGATTAGGGGGTGACAATATTGACAATCTCAACCATAGTCCCAAGCCTCCGACCGCCAAAATGTGCGGCCAACACCGTGCCGCCGTGCATCCCGGCAAGCGGGATGCAGCTGACGGTCCTCTACGTCGCGCTTTACCTGACAGCCCTGGGCACCGGGGGACTGAAATCCAGCGTGTCGGGGTTCGGGTCCGACCAGTTCGATGATTCCGACAAGGAGGAGGGAGAGCAGATGACAAGGTTCTTCAACTGGTTCTTCTTCTTCATAAACATCGGGTCCCTGGCGGCGGTGACAATTCTGGTGTACATTCAGGACAACCTCGGACGAGAGTGGGGGTACGGAATCTGTGCCTGCGCAATGGTGTTGGGGCTGGTGGTGTTCTTGTCGGGGACACGGCGTTACCGCTTCAAGAAACTGGTCGGAAGCCCTCTCACGGAGATCGCCACCGTGTTTGTGGCGGCGTGGAAGAACAGGAAGCTCGAGATGCCCTCCGACCCGTCGTTTTTGTATGACGTCGATGACATTTCTGAGGGCCGCAAGAAGATCAAGCAAAGGCTACCCCACTCCGAGCAGTTCCGGTATGTTTGTTTCTTTATTTATTATTATTATTATTATTATTTTTTTACTATCATATACATATATATATATATATAGCACGTACCGTCAACCAACTACTTTTATTAAGTTTTACTTTTTAATTTTTTATTGTTTTGTTTCTTCTCTGGTTAATTGGGTCTTTTCCATATTATTAAGTCTTGTTTCGTAAATGAGTTGAGTTTGAAAATTTAAAATTTAAATTGAAAATTTTTGTTATATTTTTAGAAAAGACAAAATTTTTTTCAAAAAAAGATAAAAATTAAGATAAAAAAGTACATTTTAATTTGAAATGGACTTATAAACCAAACATCCCCTTAATTAAGGTTGTTTTTAGTTTAGATCGAAAGATTTTATTTTCTAAAAGTTAAAAGGAAACATTATTGATGAATTAGTTGAGGAAAAAAAAAAAAAAAACTTTCTAGATTCATTTCTCCAATATTTTGAACTTTCTTTTTTTTTTTTTTTTCAATTATAAACTGGAGTACCAATCTTGTCCCTGGTACCAAACAAGACTTTAATCAAATAGAGTAACGAATATTCATCGACGGTCATTACATACGTCCCATGCATATATAATATCTAATTTAATTAAAACCCATAAGGCAGGGACTGGAATAAGTTTTGTTTTTTAAAATATATATAACAATGATAATAAAAGATTTCTGAGGAGACTATTTGTGGGGACTTTTAGACTATATACAGACCTTGGATTCAAATTCGGATAATGATAGGTTGGTAGATAATAAAATAATCAAATCAAACCCAAAAACAGAGCCAAGATTTATTTGTAAGGGGAGGTCAAAATTTTTTTTAATCAAGATTATACTAACATATATATCTATATATGCTAGTTTTTATTTATTAAATTCAAGATATATTGACATATGAAAACATCAGCATTATATTTAAATAGGACAATATGTCACTGTCAATTATATACAATTAAAAATAAAAATAATGCTAGAAAGAACCTGAAATTGAAGTGTTGATCTTAATATGTTCATAATATCATAGTTATTCAAGTTTCATATCTTGAAACTCTAAGTCTAATACTATCACTTGTAAAAATGAAAAAAAATATATATTTTATAATTTGTGAATAACATTATTCTCTCAATAAAAAAACAACTATGTTAAATTTATATACTTCAAAATATTATTTTCTTTATTTAAATATAAGTTGTACTTGACGATTTTTCATAGAGACAAACTCAACTGTAATTGATGTACTACTAAATTTTGTAGCAATTTCCTTCCCAATATAGACAATCAAGTAGTCATTCAAAAAATTATCTTTCATATACGCCACCAACACCATTACAGCCCATGAGCCTAAGTTTGTCACAAACTAAATTGAAAACATAAAAATAAAAATTGTATTTAAATCTAGAATATTATGCAATGATATTTCTAATTTTCTCAGCTAAAACCCACAATAAAAACTAAAAATCACTAATTTCTAGAGATATATTTCCACTTTTCTAATCGGAATTAGCATATTATTACCAACACATAAGAACAAACAAAAAAAAAAAATAGTAGCACCATGACCCGCCAATTCCACATTAAGACAAATAGAAAAATCATAATCAAATTAAAAGAAAAGAAAAGAAAAGAATCAGAACAATAAGCGGAAAAAAAAAAAAGAAAAGAAATACAAACCTAAAGCGGAAACAAGAAGTTGAAGAAGAATGAATTGACAGACCAAGATAAAATGAAGAGTTTGAGATTGTTGGAATGGGAAAGTGAAGAGCTGGCTTCCTTTAGAAGCTTCTCGTTTACGTGTAGACAAAATATTACTTAGTATAATGGGTCAGTCTTTTAAAATACTGAGCTATTAAAATTATAGATCAAATTTAGATTTTAGGTCAAGACATTAGGCTCAATAATATATATGAATTTAATAAAACTGTTTTATTTTTTAAAATATAAATTATTCGCCTAATAAAATATAGAGAACTCTTAATCTATGGGGGGACAAGATTAGTTTATATGCATATCAATTTTGCTAAATTAAAAAAAGCCCACTATATCAAAATTTCAAAAAAAGTTAAAGGGGGCCATTGCCCTTACACATGATAAATGATATTTCAAAAAACCATGGTCATATATATATATATATAGTTGAAGAACCGATCACCTAATTGAGATGCTTTAGCGATCATTTTAAAATAACTAATAGTATTAATGACTACTACTTGATAATTAGGTAGCTAGTTAGGTAATTAGTTGCGTGTGGCAAAGTAAAAACGTGTAAAGAACTATTTATCAAGCCCTTCAGTCAAAGTGAAAAATAATTTAACTAAGGAATCAGAGTATGATTTGCATATAATTGGTCTCAATAAGTAGAGGGAATCGGTAGTAGGCTTATCTTCATGACTGGTGATGGGCGTGTGTGCGTGTGCGCATACACACACACACACATATATATATATATATATTTTTTCTTTTTTTAGCTCTATATATTCTAGTGATTGAAGAGATCTCCGAAATGGTCGGCCAATAAAGGCCAATCAATTTCAATTAGGAACATATTTATTGACCCGAAAGCCTTGCATGATCATCAGCAAAAAAAAACATTGGCCCTCAAATAGGCGGCTAATTTTGTTTTTGATTAACTCTCTCTCATAGGAACATATTTATACAATGTTTTTAACTAAACAATTATTATAAAATTCTAAATAAGAAGTTACATCTAAATCAATTAGTTGTTATAAATACCGGATGATACCTGATACTAGATACAAGGTCTTTCTTAACGGGCTATATATTAAGCTTAGTACGTTACAATATTATATATGTCTGTAGGCCTGGTTACATAGCCATCATTTATTAAATTCTCATAAATATCTGAACAAATTTCCATTTATTTACGTTTGATTATCTGAACACAGACAAAAAACTGAAGTAAGAAAACAAAAAAGACTTCAAATCTAAGGACCACACAAAACAAGATCGAATCATGTATGTTGTCGTTTTCTCTAGCATAATTAGAATATCATAAATATCACACATATATGTGTGTATACATATAATATTTATCCCATTTAATCATATCCCGCTAAAGTGGCCCACGCTATTGGTACAGCCCATGCACAACACTAGATTGCTTGTCTTCAATCATACACTGCCACGTGGCAGCCCGTTTGTTGAATGTCCATACACATGGCAATAATTAATGGCTAGCCAATAATGTTACAGCTCAGAAATAGAAAGACACAAAATATATGTAAATTGTGTGTGTGTGTGTGTGTATTCTCTTTTGAGGGAGAGAGAGAAGATAGCTAGCTATATGTTACTATGAATATGGAGGAAACACAAAAGCCATTAAAGAACCAACAGAAGAAGTCAGGAGAATCACAGGGTTACATAAAGATAATTTGTTGGATAGTTGTGATGCATATTTTATTATTTTTACTTTAAAAAGAGAGAGAGAGAGAGAGAGAGAGAAGAAGAAGAAGAAGAGAGAGAGAATCAAAATTAGGAATCACGAGGAGATTAGTAATGTAGTTGGCTTTAATTGTGTGCACCGAATTGTCGGTCCTGACGCCTCTTGTCTTGCTTGGAACCCTCCCTCCCCATTTTTATTATTTATAATAAGCTCTCACATTGCATAATATTGGATGAATATTGGATCTTCCCCTCCCTAGATAAGAGCTTACCCAGTCAACGACGCTTCGCTAATTTCTTTTTAATTTTAATTACCCCCCAACTTGATCATCACAATCATCATCATCAGCCTGTTCCCTTCTCTACTTATCTGTTTTTTTTTTTTTTTTTTTCCGGTTTCTTTTTTTCTTTTCTTCAAGCCTATATATATATAGTGTCATATGTATACTTTTGTCCCCATTTGACCCTAACAAGCCCCAAAAGGAAAAATAAAAAAAAGGAAATTAATATGTGTAGCTCATCACATCCAAGTTCCAACACCTCACGTACGAGTACCAACTCCAACGTCATCTTTTTACTTTGGGGGGGGGGAAGCAAAGGTCCATTGTTGTTCCATAGTAGGTCTAGCTAGCTAAGTAAAGTCATTTTCCCAATCATATTCTAGTAGAAAATTACAAATATGTACCTAATATAATTGGGACTAGCTTAATAGGTATACAAGAAGTGATGAATTTGAGTAGAAACTCTAAGATTTAAAATTGTTTTCTTTTTAATGATTGAGTTATTAATGACTCCTTAAATTATTAAAAAGAAGGAAAAAAAAATGCCTTCAATAAATAAATAAATATATATATATATATATTGTATGCTGTTAAAAAAACTTTTTTGACTCCGGCCACTAATAATTAATGATGGGACATATCAAAATATACCGTGGGCAGTTTCTTGGATAAGGCAGCAATAAAGAGGCGAAATTTGGCAGCAGCGGCGGTAAACAAGTGGAACATATCAACGATAACAGATGTAGAGGAAGTGAAAACCGTGATCAGAATGTTACCCATATGGGCCACCACCATAATGTTTTGGACAGTCTACGCCCAAGTGGTCACATTCTCAGTGTCACAAGCAACCACCATGGACCGCCACATGGGGTCCTTCCAAATCCCTCCGGCTTCCCTCACCGTCTTCTTCGTCGGCAGCATTCTCCTGACCGTCCCCGTTTACGACCGAGCCATCGTCCCGTTCTCCAGAAAGCTCCTCAACAACCCACAAGGCCTCACCCCTTGTCAACGCATTGGGGTTGGCCTAGTCTTCTCCATCGTCGCAATGATAGCCGCAGCTCTCACGGAGATCAAGCGTCTCAACGTGGCAAGATCACATGGCCTGACAGACAATCAGACAACGGAGATCCCGCTGAGTGTGTTCTGGCTGGTCCCACAGTTTTTCTTTGTGGGGTCAGGGGAGGCGTTCACGTACATAGGACAGCTGGACTTCTTTCTGAGGGAGTGTCCAAGAGGAATGAAGACAATGAGCACAGGGCTGTTTCTGAGTACATTGTCTTTAGGGTTCTTCGTGAGCTCGTTGTTGGTGACGATAGTGCACAAGGTGACTGGGGATAAGAAGCCATGGCTGGCTGATAATCTCAACCAAGGCAAGCTTTATGACTTCTACTGGTTGCTTGCCATTTTGAGTGCTTTGAATTTTGTCTTCTTTTTGGTTTGTGCCAAATGGTATGTCTACAAGGATAAGAGGCTTGCTGATGCTGGCATTCAATTGGAGGAGGTTGATGTCGTTTGTCACTAGAACTATATATATATATATATATATATATAGATCTCTAGTACTTCCCAAAAAAAAAAAAAAAAAATTCAATGGGAATTCGTCTTTCATCATGCACTAGCTAAGCCCTTCAAGTCTTTTTGAGACGTTTGTGACGACATGTTTTGCTATAACATGTAAAATAGAAATTAATTAAAGGAAATTATGGTTAACTTTTGCTTGAATTTTTGTGTTGTTGTTGTGGTTATTATTATTATTATTATTTCCCTTTGGCTGAAGGGAAATGGGAAATTAATTAATTCGAAGAAAATACGTGAACATATTAAAGCTATTCTGTTCTGAGTTAGAAGACTCTTCCGCCTTTCGCAAATTATTATTTAGTTCCGCAAAATCAGCTAAAATATACCCTAAAGCGAAGATCTTCATTTCTTTAGATTAGGTATTATTCCGGACCTTGCAAATTTAAGATACACAACAAACAATAATAATTAATACATGAAAAACTCATTTAAAGAGATTAATTGCTATCATATATAAGCGTGTGCGATGAGTGCAAAATAACATTAATAATACGGGTGATCCAACCAAACAGCTTGTTCCTAGCCAGTAGGCAATTAAAACTAGGTACTACTATTAGTAACAAACTGTAGCTGAAAAAATCTGTCTCCCCCTGCAATTTGGCACTTCAACATCTCATATTTAAACCCCACATGATACGAGCAATATTGTACTTTTCGTAAAGGTATATAACTGTGATATTAATTCGGATCCATGTATCTTTAACAAAAATATTAAGGAAAAAACCTAAAAAGAAATTAATAAGAAACATCAGATATATTGTTTTATGCTTAGACATTCGATTATACCCAATCCTTCTTCTTCTTCTTCTTCTTCTTCTTCTTCTTCTGCTTCTTCTTCTTTTTTTATTATTTATTTATT
>JAFMPE010079199.1:14500-27917 GCA_024759925.1 Ficus religiosa
ATACCCAATCCTTCTTCTTCTTCTTCTTCTTCTTCTTCTTCTTCTGCTTCTTCTTCTTTTTTTATTATTTATTTATTTATTTATTTATTTTTTGGTAGTGTTAGGTCTCATAGCCTTAAAAAAGATGTAAAATAAAAATAATAATAATGTAAGTAATACCATTATTGAGCAAAACCATGTCCTGGGCAGTAGTTATTTTAATGTCCCAAACCTGGGTTGCAGCGTCCTTTTCATGAAGGGTCTGAGAATTAACCTAGCTAATAAATATTTTCCACACTTGAGACCTATAGATAAGTCGACAATTTTTAAATATTTTTCTACTCAATAATTCCTCAACCACCCCAATAATTCTTGGGGGGCTTTTTTTTTTTTTTTTTGACGTTAAAAACCAATCATACAAGATAATCAATGATATTTATATATATATATATATTTATATATTTATGGTATTTATATCATCGACACGTTATTTTCATGCAAGGAAAAATTGTGTATTTGTCATCTAAGCAAACTGCAAAAGGTAGATGATTGGGATAAACAAGAATTCAACTGAACACGTAAGTGTTGCCTTCAAACTTTCGAGGACGACATCGATCCAACTTTCTTGGTATCAAAAAGGTGCAAAAAGAAAATTATGAATGTATTAATAATTCTATTTCATGAACAAATCACCAAATCCAAGTTGGGAGATTTGCCATGATATATTAAACACGTTGAATATGTACATCTAAACTTTATCATTGATTAGTCTCACTATTATTATTACAGCTGGCCTATCTGCATATATGATGAGTTTTCTATCACTGTAATCATACAGGTCCAACAAATGTAATACTTGCATAATTATTGATTGAGTTACATTCAATATGTATTTCATTTTGAAACTTTTACAACAAATATCAAATATATGAACACAAAATGTTACACATTAATAAGTTAACATTACAAATCAGTATAATCATGATGCTATATTTGCCAAACCGTATGATGTCACATAAGAGACTTATCAATATACAAATTAGATTATAAATTTTATACCTATATATGAACTGTTATATGTTTATTATTGTTTTCTCCCCATTTGGGGTGACAACGCCAGATGGTAAAACACCATCTGGATTGTAAAATCTCAACTTTACATCAAACTTTTGCTCTCTTTCATTTTCAAAAAACTCAAATTTTAAAAATCCATAACTTTCTCATTTTAAATCAAAATGAAATGATTAATTTAATGTCAAAATATTAATAACGATGAGACAAAAAAGATAAAATCTATTTTGCATATTTTTTTCTGAACGCATCTCAAATTTTTATATTATTTTCTATATTATATAACTTTTTAAAAAATTTTCCCTCTAAACACACATTTTCAACCCAATCTTCAAAACACCATATCTTCATATGTTTCCCTAACGGGTCATTAGCTATTCACTCTCATAATTATTTGTACATGATCTCTTTTTAAGTAGTGTTTCATGTGGAACAGGAACAATTACAAAGAAACCATCCACATGGCCCATGGGTCTACTAGAACTGTGCTGATGCTGTAGTGCCAAATCATTAACTGTGATAATTCCACATGTTAAAAAAATAGCACATATTTAAATGGAAGTATCATGTTATTTTTCTGATCGCTTTCTTTTTTGCTTATTATATGATCACCTTTTTGACCAAACACTCTTGTTATCGCGGGAAATTTGGAAAAGTCTAGCACCATTACTTAACGTTGTAATGAATTCAGCCTATTCGCTGGAATAATTAATTCTTTATGATTTATATTTTTCAATTGTAGCAAAAGTTTGTTTGTCCTTCACCATATATGATTGCTTCTTTTAAATATAAAAGATTAAAAATAAATGTTAATAATTAATTAATTGGTATGGAGAAGGTAACGACGCTCAAACTAATACTGACATTTGTCGCCAAGGAAGAAAAGAATTGTTGCATCACTGATCTATGTATTTTACTTTCTTTACTTTTTATAATCTGGGGAAAAAAGTAATTGAAAAAAGAATATTACTTTTTTCTCGATATCTCATTCGACACACAAAAGAAAAACAAAAAAGATATAACTTTTTTCGCTTTTATTTCCCTTCCATTTACTCTACTTTTTCTTTTTAATTTTTTAACTATTTTTATTTTTTGGGAAATCCTTTTGCTGATCCTTAACTTTACTATATGTAACTTAACAATATCTTGTTCCATTTGCATACAAGCTAGCGGGAAAATTATGCAGTTTCTAAATGGGTTTTCTAAAGCAACTCATCAACCCACATGAAAATTGGAAAGAGATCCAAAGCACCAGAGGGCTTAGGATACAAGTCTTGGGCTAATTAGTTGGTGAGAATCAATGATAAGTACAAATAGCATTATTAGTAAAATAATTGAAGTAAATAACAAGATTTTAAATATATAATTTAACTCAAATTTTACTAAGTGGATAATAAATTTACTTGATAAATAAGATATGTACAAGAAGTAAATTGGTTATTTACTCTAAATATTTTTAAAACCTACCATTTACTTCACTTATTTATGTAAATGCTAATTATTTCTTTCCCAGGGAAAAAAAAAAAAAAAACATGAAGTTTTTTTTCCCCCAAGTTATATAAGTTTTTGAGCAGTCCACAATGATCAATATACAAATAAAGTATCAGATTTTGATGCTTTTATCTTTTTTGAACTATGATTGAATTGGTCCTTGAATCTTTAAATTTATTAAAATGTTACATACGGTTAGAGATTTGGTTTAGCAATAATCTTACATCTGCAACAAAGTAGAGTTCATGGGTTCAAATTCCTCTACCTTATGTTCAAAAAAATAAAATTGCCAAAGTGCTTTCAAACTTGTGAATATTAACGTTAAAATTAGAGTTTGAATTTTGAAATCAAATATCATCTGGACATTTGACCCAAAACGGGCTCTTAGTTTAGTGAATTAATTATTTATCCCTAAATAATTATTATTCCTAATTCGATAATATGTAATTATAAAAATAAAAAAATCTCCGCTATTTCTCAAAGTGAGATCTTGAATAAAGCCATTTTGGTAAATGACCTGTGAATCAACCTCTCTTCAAAGAATAACCAAGAGTTATGATCATTAATAGGAAAAGAAGTGATTAATGGTTAATGGCTCAAAAACCACAATTTGCTGGACTGAATGATGACATGCTTGCATCTTTCTTTCATTCTAAAAAAATTGAAAATACAAATAAATGTGGAAGTAAATTCAGTGCTCAGCCAACGGCTAGCAAAGATTAAAAAAAAAAAAAAAAACAGAGAGAGAGAGAGAGAGATAGAGCGGAGATATTACATTACATGTAATTAAGTCAACACAGGTGGAAGTTACAAGGATTACTTGTTAGACTATAATCTAAACATCTTTGGGGTTACAAGGATATCTTAGACTATAATCTAATCTCATCACCTTAATTATATAGTTAGAAGATGAGTCCCTTCTTTATATTCCCGTTGGGGTCAGTTCTCTTTAATTTAATAAACTGCTTTCCAAACTCTTGGAAGCACCAATTCAGGAACCGAAACAAGCTATAAAACTCTCTGGAGCTTTCTTCTCTACACTCTAATTCCGAAACCGGCTTATCTATACCCTTCAGCCTGCAGTTTTAATCCAAGTTTAATTCAGATTAACACTCAATATGGACTTGCAAATCACATCATTGTAAGGAAAATTAATTATAGAATGTGACAATGTTTTATGGGGAGAAACAGATATATATGAACCTGAATCATTTCATGACCCCTTTAAGGGCTCAGCAAGGTCTTCATTAAGTTCACCAAATATGTTGGGACAGCCATCCCAATTTCCCTGCTCACGCGCCTCCCAATAGCCACCCACATAGTGAAAAGGTCCATCTTCCCTTTCTTGCTCAAACCATTTCGGCTTCCACCCGTTTTCTTGTAATTTCCTTGACTGCATAATGACAGAACATATCCTCAGTACTCGTCAGTGAAACAATACAAGTTGTCAATTTGCTTCTTCAAGTCTTCTGTTGTGAAATATAGATTTTCACCAACTGCAATCTGTGTTCATAGGTAGATAACTACTGGGACATTGGTGCGTGTCATAGAGAGTGTGTGTGTGTGTGTGTGCGTGTGTGTGTGTGTGTGTGTGTGTGTTATATATATTATATATAGAGAGGGACGCAGAGTTGTTACAAGACACACCATTCTCTGCCTCTTCTCCAACCGCTGTTTCTCTGCATTTGCCTTCTCATATTCTCCATTCTCCAGATGCCGCTGGTCTGGTCTAAGCCTGGAATCCGTGGGCGGTAGCTTCTCCTTAATCCGTGATCAAATACCCGGGATCAGACAAAGCTATAAAAGAGGATTAGAGATGCACGACGAAAATGAAAATGCACGTGAAATAAGTCATGTAATGTATCATGTCTACCTGCAACCCAGGTGTCAGCTCGTTCAATGTGATCGCGAATGAAGTTAAGTTGTACCGTGTGAGATTAGGAGGCGGCTTAGTCCTCCTCCATAATAAAGATGAGTCAGATGATGAAGTACAATCCTTCGAATTGCTGCTTCCATCACCATTAACATAATACATGATATCATCCCACTTCCCGAATAATGTAGCAAACTTTTTTCCCGTTACATCTTCAACAAATCCATTAACCTGCAAATTTAGATACGATATTAATTCGAAAGTGTCTAGAGGATGAAAAGAACTTCAAAATTAGATGATCTCATCTGCATCCTTAGTGGCAGAATCATAACCGGAAAGCAGAACAAAGAAAGTTTTGAGGTATTCTTGCAATTACAGGGATTCGAGCATAGAGTGCATTGCTTACTTGGCGAGGATTTCGATCAAGAAGTGACTGCTCTTTGAACTTGAGTTTGCATGAATACTGGCGATTGCCACGTATATGCATGAGCCCGTGGTGGTCACAATACACTTTGCCAAAGATAAGGTTGTAAATGGACGTCGTGACCTGTGAACATCATGATTATATCTCAGTAAATTTGAACTTTAATATACAATTAGAGAAACATAACTGAAACTGTATAATAGAAGAAAAATACAGCAATTCACACACCTTGCTCCACTGGAAAACTTCACCATCATCAAATTCTACAGTTAAAATTCCAACAGGGTCGAGCTGTATTGATGTGCCGCAAAACTTCGATCGGAGGTTGCTGTCACCCCAGAATTTCCATCCTCTACCTTCACAGTGGCAGGCAATGAGAGTTGGGTGGTGACTAACCTGTTTCAGCATGGATTATTGTCCAACCACTTTGGATGAAGATTGAAATATTTCTCGTTAACTATAAAACAACCATCTAATATGACCATCATCTCTTTTTGTCCAGAAACATCCTACAAAATTTCATGCCAATACAATGTCTTGTGAAGCAAAACCTGAAATGTGGACCATTTTTTAGCTAAACATAAAAGTGTGCACTTCTATTTCTCGTGAAGTTCAATGTATGACAGAGTACCTTCTCAGAGAAGAAGCGGATTCCTTTATCAGGATAATCAGCTTCATATGTTTCCCCCAACAATGGATTGAAGGGCTTGCAATGCCGACCTTCAGATGAAGCATATGCAGACACCGCAAATGCAGCAACATTGAGAATTCTTTGGAGGCTGTTCCCCTGACAATGTTACACAAGATCCCAAGGAAGAAATTTTAGAATCAGGACATTGAGATTCTACAAAAAAAGGTTATCTTTGATGTACATAAACTATTATACTGCACTCAATATAAACGTCCTAACTTGAAACACAAGAAACTCAAGTAACTTCCAAGATCGACTACTCATCAACTTCACAAGTCTTAAGATAGAACAAAAGAAAATATGCTGTAAAGTCAGAAATATAGCAAGAAAATGACAAGGAGGGATTCTTTGGTATCAAGGACCATAAATAGACATGACATCCTAATTTATGTTCATAAGCTTGTACACCTTACCGCTTTTCCATGCTCATATGCGCGATCCAAAAGATAAGAGTACTCCATGTCTTCGAAGCATTTCTGAAGGGATGATATTGGCTCATTAAAGTAAACGGGAAGGCAAACTCGTGTAAGATCCTTCCCTACATTGTCTTTGATCATGGACCATAGACTGACTCCTTTCTCTTTCTCGAGTGGATTGGGAAGCTTTGTTCGCCTTTCAACATGTGGGTATCTAGAGTCCTGAACTAATTCCTTCTGGTTCTGCATTTTCTCCACATTACCAATTCGACTTTCGGGCTTCCTATTCTTATCAATGTTATTTACAGTCTCTTTCATAGACCCACAAGCGGTGGTGGGTTCAGAAAAACACTCCCTTGAGTCGTAAAACAATGCTTCATCTTCATCTGACACTTCTTCAAGCTCTTGTTTCTCAATGTCATCAGATGACTCAGTTGTACTGCATTCTAAGAACCAAACATATATATAAAGAAATAGTAGTGCTGAGAAGCCACTAAATAAACATATACAGTAAACCTAAAGAAGAATCCTCGTTCATCGGCATCCGCAGAAGAGGACTGATACCCCATTATATCATCATAAACAGTTAATAATATATTTCTATACATGACCAGGAAATAACAAGGCAGAAGCAAAAGATAGAAATAAATCACTCTTACCACTATATTTGCCCCGCCCTAGACTCGAAAACTCATGCTTTGTCAATTGGAATTCACCATCAGTTATTCCAGATGCTTCAGCATCAATATTAGCTGCCTGCATATGAAAACGTGAAAACGCATAAAATTAAAAGTTATCAAAGGAGAGAGAGAGCAATCCAGACAAGAGATTGTCAAAAGAAAAATTCCAGAAATGCAATGCATTTGCAAACAAGGCAATACCAACGAAGCATCACAATCTCGAGCATTGGGAATGCCAATTTGATGAGATAACACATCAGAGTGGAACAAACAAAGACCAATTCATCACCTCATAATTTAAAGTCCTAATATAGTTCCAAGAGGCAAAACATCTTTTATGGCTGGGCATATCATGAACCGCTAAGTATCCAAAGAACATTACTGATTAATTAAGTGAATCGGAAATAATCGGTACAAGTCCTCAAACATGAATACAGTAAAGCTAGGAGAAGGGTCGTTTGTAAGATAAAAAAATGATAATAATAATTAAAAAAAGAAAAAGAACAGACCTCCAACTGTCTCAAGGTGTCAAGTAAATTGGAGCGCTCTTGGCAAAGCAGGTTGACCTGGGATTGGACTTCAGATAACTCGGAGAGCATGATTTGCTCACAATCCCTGACGAGGTTGTCAGCAACACCCTCTTCAAGCAAGCGCTTCTTAAGCCTGTCGGTGGACACGGACAGATCATGAGGCACAATGGAGAGACTGTCGTGGACTGTCCTCAGCGGAAACAGACTCCTTGTCGACACCAAAGCTTGCATCCAAGCATCCCTATCTCTTCTCGAATCAGTTCTCAGATGAAGTGTCTTTGTTGCCGTGAATATGTAAAACCTCCTGTCGTCTGACTTGCTTTCTCTAAACGAAGAGATCTGCTCAAACCCGCACACTAGTCATTTCACTTTTCTTACTCAACCGAAAAAAATTATAATTTTTTTTTATATAATATTTTTGGAATTCCTCGTTCAGATCCCCATTTCGAAAACTACTAAAAAGAATATGCTTTTTAATGCTTAATTCACTAACTAATATGCAATATATATACACAAATATAAGCACCACAAAATCTAATCTCTTTTGAAATGGTTCTCTAATTCAAACCCCACCCCAATGAATAGTCTAGCGTCCCCACCATGTTCACTTCATCCTAAATAGTGGGCATTTCTTTTTAATAATTATAAATGAATCAAATTCAAATTCAAACGTCAAGCCAAGTTTTAAAGATACATACAACTTTATTTTATTTTTTTTAAAAAAAAAAAGGGTCAAAAACAAACACCAACACACTCCAGCTTATGAATTTCAACGAGACACAGTCCGGCAGTCCGATCACTGTTCTGTTTCACGTATTTATTTTCTGAATAAACAAAACAAAACTTCCAGAAAGAAAAATAAAGTTTTTACAGTTGAACAAGTCAAGAAGTTGAATGGCCAAGGTAGACACTGACAGATTCAAGTTTTGATTATTTTCTTAATAAGAAAAAAAAAAAATTCTTTAGGGTCGGAAGAGAAAAGGAAAGGGAAAAATGGGAAGAAAGGGGAGGGCATTTTTCTGAAGTCTGAACGAATGGAGGCCAGGGGGATGAATGATGATGTGACAAGAGATGAAATATAAATTAAACCTAGGCCTACGACATAGCCTATCTTTACCCCGCACACCCCCCCTTCTTCACCTGCTGATGTGACGCACTCTACACTAACACCCAGTTAAACTGCGAATTTTAAACCCCCGTAAAAAATATATTCTATTATTATTAAAAGAAAACAATCAAAAGTCTCATTCGCAATGTGGGAAATCGAAAAAAAGAAAAAGAAAAAAGAAAAACCCAGAAGAGAGAGAAATCAGAAGAAGAGAACACGACGAACAATGAGAGAAACCACCAGTTTCTAGTTTCTCGCTTCTCTCGCTCGGATATCAATGCCAAAAGCCATTTGCTTTTGTCTGAATTTAGTAGAATCTCCACACAAAAAATATATATATATTAAAAAATGAAAATTCCATGAATTATATCCTGATTTGAATGAATTGTACAATCCCAATCGAACACTACGAATCACGATACGAATCCTTTGATGTGCGATCGAGATTTCGAAAGCGAAATTCTTTGCTTTTATTTATTTATTTAATTATTTATTTGTTTGTTTGTTTGTTTGGGTTACCTTGAGATGGACGATGGCGACGGATTTCTTAGGGGGCTTCCTCCGGGCGGCGGAGGAGGAGGAGCAGCCGGAGAGGCGATTGGAGGAGATCTCGCCGATAAAGCGAACGTCGTCGTTGGGAGTGAAGAGATTGAGGGCGGTGATCTCCGGGCGGCGAATCTTGGCGTAGGAGAGGACGCCGTTCCTCAGCATGAACCACCTGGATCTCCACCCCTTCCCGTAATTCGTCCACTTGTACAGCACTCCAGCCACCGTCGCCTCCGCCGCCGCAGCATTGCCCTCTGCTAAACTTGCTGGCAAGCTCCGCGTCCGACACAGCATCTCCGGCGACTGGTCTCCGATTCCCGCCGTGCTCTCCAGCGATATGCAGCACAGCGGGTGCATCTCCTTCACTCGCATTTATATATATATATATATATATAGAAATCAATAAATCGATATATTCAGATTTCCAATTTCCCAATAAACACAAAACTTTCCTAAACCTAAACCAGCTTAATGCTGATCACACACACATAGGTGTGTGTGTGTGTATATATATATATATATAATATATGTATATAGAATATTCAAAATGCCGGCGAAAACATATCCTTTCAGATTCAAAGAAATTACAGAGAGAGAAGAAAGCTTCTCTGGGGGGTTGAAGAAGCTCTGAAACTGAGAAAGATTCGATTGGGAAGAGAGAGAGAGGAGGGGGAGAGAGTGAGAGACAATTAGAAATCAGAGGTTTACTATTATAAGGCAACGTCCCATTTACTTAGTTTATTAGTAATGACTTATTTATATTTATGGGATTTGCACAAAAATAAATTATTAAAAATAAAACCAAAAGAATAAAAAATAAAAAGAAATTTGCTTGAAGTGATGGCAAAGTATATCTGTGTATATATATATATACATATATACGGATGATGGAGATCTTATGTATGTATACATAAGTCTAGAGAGAGAGGGGGGGTGTGAAAGAGAAGAGAGAGAAAGTAGTGGTGGTGCAGCAGGTGGTGGCAATTGAATTAAAGGGAGGGGGTGGCAGAATAGTAATTAAATGCCATTGGAAACAGATTTACAAAGCTCACAAACAACAATTAAAGAGACAGGACTTGTTCTTGATTAGTACTATCTAATTGTTTGAAATTTGTAATTTGTAATTTTTGTGGCAGATCAGAGGATCGCAGACTTGTTTCTTTTCCTTTTTTTGTTTTTTTGTTTTTTTGTTTTTTTTTTTGTTTTTTTTGGGTATGAAATATGAATAGTCGATGGTTAGAGTAGAGATGGTAATTATAGGTGGGAGGAGGGCAATATTAATTAGAGGAAGAGTGAAGAGGACGGATGGGCTGCTGCAAAGGAGCTTCGGCGTTGAAGAAGGGGTTGGCTGTGGAGATGATCATGTGACTGTGACTAGGGGGACCCCTCCCCCTAACTCATTCCCTCTCTTATTAATAGCTACCCCTAATCATTCATTTGCGTTTCTCTCTCTCTCTCTCTCTCTCTCTCTCTTTTTGTTCAAAGTTACCAAAACATGTCTCTGTTTTTATTATTATTATTATTATTTCAAGAACATTTCATGGTCCCATGACAGACGATATAAAATTTTGTGGTAAGATGTAGAAAATTCTTATGTACATCAATAAATAACGTCAAATCTTCATTAAGTTTTGTCTTTGTTTGTATTATTTGACTTCAATAATTTTTACAAGAAATGTGTATTATTTGAATTTCTACTCGGGTTATGATTAAGGACTATTTCAGTTGAAGTTTTTCAAACTTTTTTTTTTTTCCTTCAAAGATAAATCAATTTCACTATTTTTATCCTAAAATCTTTTCCAAAAACCTAAACTTAAGTGCATAATGTTCTCGTTTCAAGACAAAAATTAGATGCCTTTTTTTTTTTTAAAGATTCTTATTACTCATTTTTTTTGGAACATGTTTTAAATTTTGTACTTTTTAACTATCAAAGTTCTTTTTCAAGTAAATACATATCTCCAAACATTCAATTATTTCTGATCAAAATATTTTTAAAACTTCAATTAAAGTGTATGCTCTGTACGCTTGTGAGAACAGGATTTTTCCTCCCTCGAACTTGTAGTACAAATCCTAGCATATTCGCCTAAGTCTTACCGCCAACCTTTTTTTTTTTTTTTTTAATTAAAAAGAATTACTGATGGCCTTACATTTAATTAATGAAATAATGCTATGTTCTTTTTTATTTTTTATTTAACTAGTCTAGATGCTCCTTGCGATGGATGGGTCTACTAGGTGGAATTCATTCAAAAGAGTGGTTAGTTGAGCTCTTTAATTTGCTTCCTTAATGTTTAATACAGGTAAACCACCAATTGACAAAATCAATCTTTTTGACTATAACGTGCTAATTAATCATTCAACATAATGAAGCTTTGCTCTCCTTGCACGTAGAGTTCATGATGAGATCTCTTGTGAAGATTGGCAATTATATCTTCTTCTTCTTCTTCTCTAATGCAAATGATCTGCAGTAGAAAGACGAAAGGCCGATAACAGTTTCCAAATTGATTTTGTAGGTGATGATGCAATCACTTACATGAGAATCATGACTTTTACTTTTTTTTTTTTTTTTTTTTTTGGTCCCCGTTTGCAGTCATTTGGTGGCATTTGAACTATTTAAATAAATGGTCCATATAAATGTACATTTTATTGACACAAATAGAAATAGAGTATCAAAATGTCATTTGATTTTTCGTTTTTAAACAATCAAAAATTCCCCTGCCCAAAATTTAGGCCCATTTTAATATATGTTCTCCAATATTTTTTAAATCATTTCATGTCATTTTCCTTTTCCTGTCTTTCTCTATATCTTTTATTTTAGATAGCTACTTTAAAAAAAATATATTTAAATATTTCTGTTTAAATATTTTATTGAGAATATTAACATTCAAACCCAATTTGAATGATAATTCAATGTTTGGTTCAAAATTTTTCACTATGCTTCCCAAACAGATTTGTTTACTACTTACCTTTTTATACCCTTTTGCTTTATACCTTTTCTTTGCCGTTATTTGGATCCCCTATTATTTTAAGAAGAAAAAAGACATAGAGCTTTATCTAGTTAGCATAGTAATTTAAGGATATGTAGGAAAATGTCATTTTTCAAGTATTGTTTAAATAATGTTCTAATAGTTTCTTGAATAGTAAAAAGGCCATTGGTCCTTTTTTATAAAGAGAAAATTACATAAATAACTATCTTTTTTTTTATCTATCAATTAAAATAATATAAACTCATCATATTTGATCAACATGAAATAAATTTTAATTTAATTTTATGTCATATTGATCTAATGATAATTTTTCATCAAATCGACATAATGATCTTTAAATTTCTATCATTCATATGCTTTTCCTTTTTATAAATGATAGTTGAATTAATATTAATAAGTAATTTACTAAGAGATTAATCTTTTATTAACTTAATGATCAAATATTGATTAACTGAATCTGATCGACAAATTTATCAACTATCTTAAGTGAAAAAAAGTTCAATCATTATTTTAGGAGGAAGACCAAAACGAATCACATCACTTTAATTCTTATCTTAAGATCATATAAAATTAGAAAAAATTTATAATATAATGAAACTTAACGAAGAACTTACAATTAGAAATTGTGTCCTGTTTAGAGTCTGAATCGGTAAGGCTTTTTTTTTTTTTTCCAATTCTTATCACATAATTTTCTTAATATTAAAGGTACGTTTGGTAAAACAGTTTGAGTTGGTTTATTTTTTAAGAACTAATTATAATTTTTATTGACTTTTAAAAAAAGATAAAAACTGAAATGAAAAATTTGAGTTTAAACTTGTGAGTCAACAAGTATAAATCTATGAAAATAATATTAAAGAAAAGTTTTTTATGAAAAAATTAAAAAATAATAATAATAAAGTTACTTCTAATCATCATCATTTTCTGCGAATTGATTGCAAAGTATTTATTACATATCGGTTATGTAATAAAGTGCGAGTACAAATGCAGCAGGGGATGGATCATTTGAGGGACATCTAGATCAAAGTGATGGTGCTCTCACATCTAGTTCAGAAGATTAACATAAAAATTGTGATCAAAAAGAAAAAACGTCTTTAATTATAAACTCCAAAATAATAATAAGTTGAGTCGGTGCTTTTGACAGACAGACAGACCCTCTTAAATGAAAGCACTGCTCATATATATATATATATATATATAGTCCCAGCTCCCTCCTGAAAATTCCTAATTAAAGAAAGAATATTGAAGCAGAAGAAATAAATAAGTACTCATCATTTCTTTCATAAGTCTTTTTTTTCACTCCTATAGGAAGCTTCCCAATTTGTGGTCAGAAACTTGCGATTCATAGTTCAATGCTCAACATTCTTAAGATAGCTGCCTAGCCTATGTTTATAAAAACAAAAATACTTTGTAGTAATTTATTTTTTTGAAAAACTTTAGTAGCAATATGTTAATATGAGAATCTCGAGATATATACAAGGTACAAATTTTTTAATTTTATTTTTAGAATTGTCGGATTATAATAAAATTTATACTCGTATTTGATTATGAAATTTTTAAATTAAAATTGATTGAGGGTCTGTTTGGTTCGTTAGTTTGAGTTGAAATATTTTAGTTGTAATAGTAA
>JAFMPE010079199.1:28202-41404 GCA_024759925.1 Ficus religiosa
ATTTTTTTAAAAATTAATTATAAATTTTATTAATTTAAAAAAAAATAAAAAATTGAGATAAAAAATATATAATTTAATTATAATTAAATTTAAACGTCATAGTTTATATTAAAATAAAGTAAAAGCTTTTTTTTTTTTTTTTTTTTTTTTAAGTTTGTTGAAGTCATAATTGACAGCAACTGCTCAGCATTGTTTACTTTACTTTCATATCTTTTGACTTTTACAGATTGGAAAGGTGAAAGTTTTTTACATGCGAAGGTTTCCCTCCCGAGTCTTGACCCTACTCAATTATTTATACATAAATTTATAATTGTAGGCCAGCCCCAATTTTATAATTATTTTATTTACTTATTAATTATTCTTACTTTTTTTCCCAACCAACTTGTTGAACCATTTGGCATTTAGCCTTGCCTTGAGAAATGCCACACACCATGATCATGAACATTTTGGCCGACACATATAATATTATATCGTGTATGCATGTATAGCTGCATGCCTATTGCTGTGCCTGCAAAAGGATGAGGCTTAATTACTAGTACGTGCCTAGTTCAATTTTGCCAATATATATAGATACAGTTACTATCCAATATTTATATTTTATTTTTTTATATATTAATACAATTAATTAATTTTAATATAATATTTTTTAATGATATTTATTATTTATTTTAATATCTAAACAATACTATATTACAATATTTTAAATTAAAAATTACATGTCAAATAATTAGTTATTATAAGTTTATAAATAAAAAGTTACAATTATTAAATATATATGTTTACTGAATACAAGAGCTTTACATTATATACACGTGTCCATCCTCTTTTGGTATGATAATTACACTGCCTCGCTAAATGACATATTGTAAATATATAATGCATAATGTGGTGAAAATATCTTTTGCGTTTAGGTGAAAGATTAAATATTTTAACTCGAAAAGTTTCATTGGCTTCTTGTAATCTTCTTTTATTTTAAAGTTGAGTTAGTAAGTCTTTTTAACGATTTTTGTTTTGTTTTGGGTATTGTCCTTCGAACTATTTTAATCTTTTTATTTATTTTTTTTTTCCAAGTTTTTGTATCTTTGGATTTTAATTATATTAAGAGACTGCTTAAGGTAGGATATGCAGGTGTTTTATCTTATTGAGATCTATTTATAAAGTTTTGCAATTTTATTTTTTTTCCTTCTCTTATCTTCCTTTAATGGTTGATATTGTTAACCTTCAAACAGAAGGAATTTTCAGTTCTTGTGCTTAATGGTTGATATTGGTAACCTTCAAACATAAGGAATTTTCAGTTCTTGTGCTTATGTTCCTAGAGGGGCAAATGGTCTTGCTCATTTACTAACTACTTCTGTTTTCAGTTTGTCTTGGAACTGTACTTTTGTAGATTTTTATCATGAGTTCATTTCTACAGCAGTTGTGGCAAATTTATCACCTTAATGAAAATTGGAACTTTTCCTTTAAAAAAAAAAATTAAAACAAAACAGGTAGAATTTGAGATTTGCAACTATTTCATGAATTAATCAAATTGAATGAGAAGCATAACGTGTTTTACAATGAACCTAAGCGAAGGAACAACTAATATCGAGCACCTTTAACAAAATCAAATTCACACTCGTTAGAAAATATACCTCGTACTAGTGTTGGGCTTCATAAGTTGGAAAATAAAATAAAAATAATGAAAAGTACTATCATACATTAAGTGAGAAAAATCGAAGAAAAAATGTACTTTTTTATTATTGCATGTGTTTTTAACCATTTTTTCGACCAATTTTTATAATTTTTCAAATGAATAAAATTAATTTTTAAGTCATGTGCCAAAAATAGGAAAAAAATTTTTTATCTAATTTGCTTTCTCATTTACTTCTTATATCAATCCACCATTGGTTTTAAACTTAATTCACTAATCTCCCGCAAGGTAAGGGATAAAAACTATACAAAAATACATAATTAGGGAAGAAAAATGGAGATGGGGCCATGGTACGTAGGGTGTTGTTAATGATCAGTATACACTTTTTTTTTTTGCTAAAAAAATAAACTAGTAATGGTCCTATCATTTTCCCTTTTTTAAGTTCATATAGACAATAACAGTCCCTTGAGTTGACTATAGATTTGAACCTTCAATATCTTGGTCAGTGAGATCTTAAAATTACTTCACTTACCAACTCATCTACCCCTATATCGTAATGAGTGTAGATGTGTGTGTATATATATATATATAAATAGACATATATATAATATAGGTTTGATGATCTGACAAAGTGGAAGCACGAAATGGAGCAAGAAGAATAATTACACTCAAAACATATTTCTGCACCTCACATGTGGCTTACCCTTTCACTCCCCACGCTTCCCGTTTTCCTAATTTTCTTTTCTCCTCTCGAGGTCCTTTTTTTTTTTTTTTTTTTAAATCACCCCAACCTTTAACTTTTAATACTATATGCCCTCTCTTTGATTCCAGCTCCAGAATATTATTCATACAAAACTATTACTATGTACATGTACATATATGCCTTGTATGGGAGTTGCATACGGTAGCAAACAAATTTTAGGCTAACATAATGGAAAAGATTGAAAATTGGGGTTAAGTTTTCTTGTGTTATAAACTCATTCAGAATATCAGTGTTTGTATTTTATTAATTTAAAATATAATTATCCTTAAAAAAACAATTTAACTGATAATTTTTCATTAAGAATTAATTAATTTGATAAGATATTAACATATAATATGAAGGTTAAAAATTTGAGGGGTTTTTTTTTTAATTTTTTTCCATTCCTAACCATGGAATTCACCGTTTTAGAAAAGGACATAAATTTAAACAACATTTCCAAAATGAAAATATCTATGCATTTAGGTTTCTTGGGTGGCTCAATTTATAATTACATTATTATTTTTTTTTTAAGAATGCATTCAAAATTATATTTACATGATTATTCTTTTCATTGGTCATCGTGTTTTATATATACAATATTTTTATATACCCGTAGAAGCGTACGTACAAGTCAGAGTATCTAGCTAATTACCTAATACACATGGAAGATGGAATTTTGGGTCATTTCTTGCTGACGTTTGAAATTTATGTACACTAGGCCTAGAAATTCTTGAATTCCAAATTGTCCAGCGAGAAGGAATATATATATATATCGATATGTATGTAATATATATATGTATATATTACTAGTCATCCTTAGAGAACTAGAAATATAGGAAACAAAAAATGAAAATATTAGAAGCACATTATTAACAATGTCGTCAAAGTCTTCTTCATGCTTAATATATTTGAACATTGATCTTAATATCTTATGGCACAAGCAAAAGTCTTTCGGGTGTAGGTGATATCTAGTCTAGATATATAAATGCCTAGAACTTACATAAGAAAGTTCCAAAAGTTATAACACCCTTGAGTCGGAAAGTACTATATATATAAATATACATATATTTCTTACTTTTGCCTTTCAATTAAGTTGCTCATAACATGTAGTTTATATTTGGTTTGCTGGTTGGAGATGAAATTTTTTAAGTTGGAATTGGTTGATTTTTTAAAAATTAATTATAAATTTTGTTGATTTTTCAGAAAAAAGATAAAAAATGAGATAAAAAAATATAGTTGTGTTGAAGTTAAACTTAAATACCAAATAAAACCATACTATATGCGTGCACATTGATGTTTCATAACTCAACTTTGTGGTAGGAAAATCTCACAAATAAGTTATGTTGTAAGGCTGATTTATTTCTATTGCGTGTATAAATAGTACATTAAATATAATAATGCTACTTTTATACACCACATCGATTATATAACCGAGGGTTTGAGGCGTACGGAATTACTTTCCTTAAGGTTTTATTTGTCCACACTACAAATAGTTTGCTATCGGGTGTTATGACAAATTACCTTCAAGATACAACAATCACACGAATTTAATAAGTATAAATTTTATTAAGTTCCAGAACAAGAGATGAAACTGGTATCAGAAATTGAAGATTTATAGACGTTGATAAATTTGTTCATGAAGGGTTACAACAGATACAATAGACATATCTTGTAGTTAAAAAGTGTCTGTTAATTTAAAAAAGCATGCATGTTAATTCAAAAAACGTATCTATTTCAACAAACATACATGTTGGTCATCAAAATTGAATTATGACCGTTCGTAATAATTTAATTAACGGTTTAAAATAAATCTAAAATCATTCAAATCCGATCATTAGATCGTACATGATCGAATCAACTGTTCATATTTTATATGAAAAACATGACATTGAAAAAGAGAGTACTTCTTTCATTTGATTTTGTTTTTTCCTTTTATTTTTAAAAGAAATTCTAACTGGAGTGGTGAAGTGAAATTAACTCCCCCTCTTTTTCCAAGTATTTTTAAAGGAAATTCTTATAAAAGAGTTAGTGGGACAAATTTAAAGTTTAAATGGCAAAATGAGAATGATCCTAGAATTGTGGGAGAACAAATGACAGAAACATATACATTTTTTAATGTAAAGAAGAATTATTCTCATGCATGCCCCTCAACTTTAGGTTGATTCCCAATTTAGTAATGAATTTTAAAAACTCTCACTCGACCGCTTGAACTTTGAATTAGTCCTACTTAACCATATTTATTAGAATTTATGTTAAAAAAACAAAAAACAAAAAACCAACATGTAGTTTATATTTGGTTTGCTGGTTGGAGATGAAATTTTTTAAGTTGGAATTGGTTGATTTTTTAAAAATTAATTATAAATTTTGTTGATTTTTCAGAAAAAAGATAAAAAATGAGATAAAAAAATATAGTTGTGTTGAAGTTAAACTTAAATACCAAATAAAACCATACTATATGCGTGCACATTGATGTTTCATAACTCAACTTTGTGGTAGGAAAATCTCACAAATAAGTTATGTTGTAAGGCTGATTTATTTCTATTGCGTGTATAAATAGTACATTAAATATAATAATGCTACTTTTATACACCACATCGATTATATAACCGAGGGTTTGAGGCGTACGGAATTACTTTCCTTAAGGTTTTATTTGTCCACACTACAAATAGTTTGCTATCGGGTGTTATGACAAATTACCTTCAAGATACAACAATCACACGAATTTAATAAGTATAAATTTTATTAAGTTCCAGAACAAGAGATGAAACTGGTATCAGAAATTGAAGATTTATAGACGTTGATAAATTTGTTCATGAAGGGTTACAACAGATACAATAGACATATCTTGTAGTTAAAAAGTGTCTGTTAATTTAAAAAAGCATGCATGTTAATTCAAAAAACGTATCTATTTCAACAAACATACATGTTGGTCATCAAAATTGAATTATGACCGTTCGTAATAATTTAATTAACGGTTTAAAATAAATCTAAAATCATTCAAATCCGATCATTAGATCGTACATGATCGAATCAACTGTTCATATTTTATATGAAAAACATGACATTGAAAAAGAGAGTACTTCTTTCATTTGATTTTGTTTTTTCCTTTTATTTTTAAAAGAAATTCTAACTGGAGTGGTGAAGTGAAATTAACTCCCCCTCTTTTTCCAAGTATTTTTAAAGGAAATTCTTATAAAAGAGTTAGTGGGACAAATTTAAAGTTTAAATGGCAAAATGAGAATGATCCTAGAATTGTGGGAGAACAAATGACAGAAACATATACATTTTTTAATGTAAAGAAGAATTATTCTCATGCATGCCCCTCAACTTTAGGTTGATTCCCAATTTAGTAATGAATTTTAAAAACTCTCACTCGACCGCTTGAACTTTGAATTAGTCCTACTTAACCATATTTATTAGAATTTATGTTAAAAAAACAAAAAACAAAAAACCAAAAAGAGATAGTTATGTTCATGTTGTTTTCTTTTTCTATTTGTTTTTAATAGAAATCGTAACAGAATGGATTTAGTGAGACTAATTTACTTGTTTTTAGTCTATTTTTAATCAAAATTCTAATAAAAGAAATAAAAGGAGATTAATTCTAATTTTAAAAAGTAAAGTGAAAATTTTAAAATTAAAAGTACATAGCAGGAATAATCGTGTAGATGAGATTGATTATGCTAAAAAATATATATACTCTCAGATTACATCATCATTAGCACAGCTAAGAAAGCTGCTTTAAGGTGATCATTTTCAGCAATGTCCTTTAATCAAATATTTCTATATACATTCGTATATATAGATATATTTATGTATGTATATAAGCTTTTTATATATATATATATATACGAGCATGCTTAAATATATTTGATCTCTTGCTAACAAACTTTCCAGGTGTAACTAGTATTTGAGAACGGTATTTTTATTTTTTAAAACTCGGTATTATCATTTAACGAAATTATTTATATACGTATATAAGGTGAATAAATTTACAAAACGAAAAGGACTAATAGTGACTATTTTCAGAATAGTGCCGAAAAATTGCAAATCTTGGGTGGTCTACAAAGAATTTTAGAGACAGAAGCGACAGAGACACGAATTTAATGTTTGGCCAAATTTCTTCTAGCCTTCAGGAGAATTTTATAGTAGAAGTGGAAAAACTCTCCCAATAAGACTATTTTGTTCAATTTACGTTATATTCTTCAAAAATTTTTTTATTATAGTGTGGTTTTATTTAGATTTAATATTCCAAAACATACAGTAAAAGACTCCGAGTATATGTTGACTGATTCACCATATATATATGTATGTCTGTTGGGTAAAGGCGGTAGAATTTCTGTTGAAATGTATTAACACAACCCCTAATAATGGTTTTGGATAGCTATATTTTCTGTCACAACATAGTAAGTTATAACTGTGCCAAACCATGACGACCAAAACAATATGGTTGATTCATGATTTTAATAAATAACTTTTTCTTCGTTTTGCTTGACCCAGTCTATATTAATTATGCTTTTCATCTTATAATATATGGATTTTTAATTTGTAAGCTAAAAATACATTTGGATTAACGAACTCATAATAACTAATTCATTTTTATTAATATTTTCATCAATATTTTCATCATTTTTCATCTTAGCAACCAAAAAAAAACAAAACAAAGCCGAACAAAATTAAGAAAAAAAAAATCGCTATATCAGACAATTAGAACAACTTTCCACAAAATAATTAACTTTAACAGAGTAGGGCATAAACATAAAGATAAGTTATTCTTTTTGGCTGATTTGTGATCAGCAATGGGCTTAATTGGAATAATTTGCATCAATAAATGCAAACAAAAGGAAAAGCACAAAATTTTTTTGATTGAAATTAAATAGTTTCGACACATATGTTTTCATGTCGATGGACATGGACTAATGGGTGTAGGATTCTTCTCTCTCTCTCTCTCTCTCTGTGTTTTGATTTGCTCTCAAAAAAAAAAAAAGAAAAGAAAAGAATTGCATTGTTTCTTACGACCCTGCAAAGTACAGAATCAAAATATATTCAGAGGTTGAATTAAAAATGAGTGGGAGAGCAAATCAAATCACAAATCACTCAGCCCAAAAAATAATGGTGTCAGCTCTTTGTGAGACCAAAACTATCTTCCTTATCCCCAAGCCATGTGTCTCGTCTGGATTAAGGACATTAATGTTAATTCTCTATTTATTTATTTATTTATGGAAATACATGCATATATATATATATAGATATTTATAGTGGCGTGACCCTACAAAAGCTTAAGATTTTGTTAGTCCCAATCATAAGTCGCTTCCGGTCATCAAATTTCATCATCGCGTCCATCTTAAAAAGGCAAAACCTCTTACTTTGTTGTAAGCGTCAAATATTTAAGTACTGAAGAGAACACACTAGGGTCTTAAGTCTCAACCCATTATGAATAAAGCCAACCATGCTTTTCAAAAAGTTAAGAAAAGAAGGAAAAAAATCTAGTACTAATTTGTGTTCATTCTACATTTTTTCAAAGGCATGCAGGCATTTTGGACTGATTGATACATATTTTTATATATATATATATATGCATATGGGCGTAAATGCTTGTTTTATTCAATCTATATATACATATATATATAAACACATATGGACATGATATTAAACAACAACTACGAATGATTTTAACTTTTCAAATAACAGTAATACGTAAGATGAGTAGTGTGTTTGATTGAGGTTGATGGATTACTGTGTATGGAGACATGGTCATGTGTGAAAAGGAGAATAGAGCGCCTAAACACAAGGCCTAGTTCCTCATCTATAATTCTCACTCCCACCGCCCCCCCTCCCCCCACCCCATGTTTCTGGCCCCCACCCGCCCATCCATACTTCTCATCAACTAGTATTTAGCATTTTCCTCTCCCCCCCCCCCCCCCCTCCCCCAAACCTTTTTTTTTCCTCTCTAATTTTGTGTTAATCACAAGTTTGGCCCTGAAAAAGAATCATTGTCTCACTTTATTTCCTATAACTTAAAACGACACAAAAGTGCTTCTCCTCGATTGTAACTTTGATACTTCCGTTATTGCATCAATATTTTAATTAATGGTTTCAATCACATGGATGTTAACAACCAATAATAAGCGGCAAATTTAGTAAATTTAAACAAAATAGAAGACAATTTATACAATAAGTATATTCTTCTTCACTCTTACCCAATGATGATTATATGGATTTCGATCCATAAAAATATTGGTAAATCTTGGTTCAAAATATTTCAGAGAAATATCGCCAAAAAATTATGGAAATGATGGATGTTTGTTTTATGATTCAATATTATATGTTCTTTGATTTTAGGATATAACAATCGTTGGGGCAAAAAAAAAAAAAATTGTGGTTATAGCTTTTAAAAAATTGACATTTCGAGGACGAAGATATCAAAATTGCAACTTATGAAAAAATCAAAGAGAGATATTTTTTATCATTTTAAATTGTAGTGGACAAAATGAGACTATCCGTATTCTTAAATATCTAAATTTAAATGATTAAAAAAAGTGCGAATTAATTGAAAATTGCCCTTTTTCTTTCCAAGGAAAGTAACGAGCATAATGATATTATTTTAGCATATGTGTAAGCATCATATACAAAGAGAGCTTAATTGAGATTGGTATAAACTAATTCGCGCTAAGAATGCATAAAATTTGCCACATTAGTTAACAAGGATTTAAGATTAATATAAAGCATGTACATAATTTTGAGATTGCAGACATGAAAATTTTCAAAAATTAGTTCATTTGTTGAATATAGATAATGTCCACCAAGTCTTAGTTATATGTGATGCGTATGAAGTTAAAATTAATAAGAGATTGAATTAAGGAGCTATTAGCTATTCTGATCGATCAGATATTCATTAACTAATCCAGTGCTGTGAGAATTAAAAAGTTCCTTTTGTAAATGTACGATTATTCATTTTCTGTTAATAATTTTTTTAGTTTTCTAGCTTGGATAATCGGTTCGTTTGAGTTATGAGTTTAACTAAAAGTTAATCGAAATGGGTGTAAATAATTTAACCTCTTTATAGATATAGATACACCTTGATATTAGCCAAGATGGAATAGCTTTTGTTTGTGCATTTGGAGGCTAAGAGAATGGATTAGTTCATTTTTCCAAGTGATACGTGGAATATGGTGTTTATTGTACTTTATAAATTAACATACATACATATTCATATATATATATATATTAAAATATATATAACAGTCCACAATTACAAGTAGGATTTTTATATTATATTATTATATCTATGATATATGGTATCTAATGATAGTAACAAGTGCTAAGTGACGACACAAGTTGAAGACAAGAAGGATAAATTGAATACGCAAATAAAATATTCCATAATCATGTGGGGGTTCTAGTTTAGCAGTACTTGTATCAATTCTCATCAGAGAGAAAAAGCAGGTTTAATATATACAACCAGTTTTATTTTGGCTATTTATATATGTGTGTGTGTGTGTATTTTATTCTTTTTTATAATTCCAGTTTTCTTCCCTGCCCATGCATTCTAACATGTTGACAACTAGCATTATTTGTGGTCTCTAATGGAAAATCTGCCAGTGCTTTACCCAGTAGTTGACTCCACCGATGTATACTACAAGCCCTTCATTGCTTCAATAACTTTTCTGTGATATTTACGAACTGGATTCATATGGATTCCAACCAAAAAGGAATATATATATATATATATATATATATAATATAAGAATTAACTAATAAATTTATGTCTGATGGTTGATACTGCAGGCATGTGCCATGGTGTCAATTTATAACTACTTTTAGAAATATGAAGACAGTTAATTAAAGGTAATGTTAACTTCAAGCAGAACAATGTTCCTTGTGCAACTTACTTTCAGTTTAAAGTATACAGAGGTAGTTTATCCATTCTTCTAAAAGCTTAAGTGTTAGAAGATGAACTAACAATAGTTTTCTATTTCAACATTCTCTATCACGTGTAGGTCAGAAAATGGGTAAACATATAGACAAATATTAATTTGAAACTCCAACATAAATTATAAGAAACCTGAAACATATTAAAGACTCAACACGCAAGGATAATAAAGGGGTTATAAAGAGTGCAATTGTAAGGATTTGAATTCAGGAGCTCTCGTTCTGATATCATGTTAATTTATCAATTCTTCCAAAAGCTTCAACTGTTAGAATATAAACTAATAATAGTTTTACATTTCAACACATATATATTGGTGATAACAAATTTTGGTAAACAAATAAATATACATATATATATATATAGTATATTACACAATGCATAAAAAGAAAGGAATTTACTGATCATGTTTGGCATATCACATGTGCATTTCTCTCTTTTCTTGTTAACTTGGTATGCAATTCGTCTGATTTAGATCCCTTTATAGATTAAAAAGAGAGGATAAGATATCTTTTGAAATGTACAATCACATTTGAAGGGATTTGCATTATTTGGTAACCACGAAGTAAATAAAAGTATTTTTGCACATGCGCGCGGTAGTACTATACATATACATATACATATATATATATGTAAAGAGTTGTATTAATGTAATAATTAAATTAAAACTTGATGGGAGCTATATAAATGTGTAATAAAAAACCAGATCAGCGAATAATAACTTGGGATATTTCATTTTTGATAGAGGGGGACAGGCGATTGACACAACCCAAATATCCGATGGCTTTCAAATCTTTCAATTCCGAGCTTATTTAAATTTTAATTGATTTGAAAAAAAATTAGGAAGGAAGAACATGTATATAAATATATATACATATATAATTTGTTACTGGGAAAAAAACAATAATAGAAGCAAATGAATAATGATCATGGGGGGGAGAAGGGGAAGGGGGTCTTCCAAAAGAAACCAACAACCAGCAATCAAATCCATGTTTCTAAAGGACTAAACAAGCAACAAATTTCTCTTCGCATATTGAAAAAGAAAATCAAAAAATCAAAAAATCAATCCACTCACTCACATGAGTTGGGAAACAACTCATTGGAGCACTAACCAACCGGACCCCCCCCAAAACGCCCTCATCTCCTTGTGTCACGTCTATGCATGCAACAACGATATTTCTTTGCTACCTCTCTCTCTCTCTACCTCTCTCTCATTGCATTATACATCAATTTCTATCATATCATATCAAAAATCAATATATACATATGTGTGTGTGTGTGTGTGTGATCACCTCCAGCATCATCATGTGATTGCCCATGCCTGTCTAAGTCCCCCACCCCAAATCTCATGTGATCACGGTCTTATTTTAGTTCAAATTATTTTGCACTTTCATGCTGAGGGATATGGCCGGGGTTGCACTACTACATTTTTTTTTTTTTAATTTTCTTCTGTTTAATCTTCTTCAATTTTGATGACTTTCTTGACTTAATAAGCTAGCGTGGTCAATCAGTGTTTGCTTTGTGGGGTCATCCCCCCATATGCGTGTGGATGGTTTTTTCAAACCTTTCCTATCATTTTTGTTGAAAGTTTCTATGTCCTTCACGCACACACACACACACACATATATATATATATATATAATAAACACGACACTCCAGCTACTAGTAATATGCTAGTACTAATATTACTGTTTATATTTTCTTCTTCTTCTTCTTCTTCTTTTTTAAGTTATTAAATTAATTTTTCTTACCCATTTTAAGTGGTTGGAAGCAAGAGGCCACCGGCCAAGTGGATAAATAATGTCCTCAAATTAGATTTGACGTTAGAACACTATATAACTAGATGTTCTAATAAGGGAAAACACCCTTTTAAATTTGTCTGTATTGAAAATTTTGTTCATACTATGTTGACATGAAGTGCTAGCTAGTCCATATTATGTTTGTTCATGCTGAAATTTGCTCCGACTACAAAGTACTGCCTCCGATTGCACCTCGGCAACGTCTAATCGAGAATACCCGTTCGGCCAGACCGGATGAGGGTAACCCTCCCTGAACCGAGTAGGTCAAGTTCTCCGAGAACACGGCTACCCAACCAGGTTTAGGTCAAGTTCGTCGAGAACGCGGCTACCCGACCAGATTTGGGTCAAGTTCTCCGAGAACACGGCTACCCAACCAGGTTTGGCCGTCTCACGATGGTCCGCGTACTCAAATCGGATAGTGCTCGGAGTAGCGTACCCTGGACTACCCGCCTGGGCCCCGCTCCTGCCACCTCACACCTGACACAAGTCATGTCACGGTATCTATCAAGGGCAGACTTCGCCCACCTACTGCCACCCCACGTCACATCGACGCTGCCGCCAACTGCTCCGACAGGGGCTACCCTTGCAGGTGCCCGCGGCACGCCACCCTAGTGCCCCCAAGGGCCCAATCAGGGACACGTGGCCTCGGCTCATTAGACCAACGGCGCCTGCAAGCCTAAGGTCTACTCACCCCCCGGGTATCCTAGGTAGCCGACCCGACCAGGTCGCCCCGAGCACCCGAGCCCGTGTGAGGCACCTATAAATAGAGAAAAAAACCCACAAATTCAGGTATGGTCATTTTCCTTGCCAAAGCTCTACCTCTCACTTCGCTCATAAGTTCCCCGACTGACTTAAGCATCGGAGTGCCCGTGGCAGACACCACACTTGTGTCCCCATCATTCCGAGGTGCTTCCCTTTTGCAGGTGATCGACGGCGGAGCGACTGACCGATCCTAACCGGACTACCTGACTACATTGGGTGTTGCTGCCGGAGTCATTTTCGGCATTAACAATGTTGTTGGTATTTATTTAAATGTTTGCTTTGCCTTTGCCTTGCGGGCTGTTCTTTGAATACTGCCCATTATTGGACGGCAAATTAGATTTT
>JAFMPE010079310.1:514-14404 GCA_024759925.1 Ficus religiosa
TGTGTGTGTGTGTGTGTGTGTGTGTGTGTGTGTGTGTGTGTGTGTGTGTGTGTGTGTGTGTGTGTGTGTGTGTGTTTATGTCTAAATAGGATCGTGTATAAACGAAGATCCTTTAACCAGCCCCTCTTCGGCACATTTGAAACTAACTCTTACACTTTGGGAACATGGATTGGAGTGAAGCAAACGATGTTTGTTCGGTTTATTTATTTTTTTGTTTTAAAGAAGAAGAAAAAGAACACTTTTGACCTTTAATTTACTAAAATTTGATTAAAGAAAATTCTAAAATAAAAGGAGTTGGAGACTTAAATGATGCAAATCGTGTTTTGTCTCAATATGAATGACCAAATTTTTACTACTACTTTTTTGTTTTTGTTTTTGGTTTTTGGTTTTTTCTTTTTTTCCGGGAAAAGAAGTAAATGGCATTTTTGCATAAATTATTGAAGAAATAGCATGTTTAAAAAAATATTTAGAATAATTAATATCAAATAATCAAGTAAGTAATTGTTGTTTATATAATAAATTTTCTATTTACTTAATAAATTTATTATTTATTTTAAATATTTTAACATCTTATTATTTACAGAATTGTTTTTGTGAAATAATAATTGTTTTCGTAAAAATATTGTTCGCTATAATTTTCCTAGTTTTGGTAGAGCAAATACTATTAGCAGAATTTTGATGTGTTTTTTTTTTCCTTTTTTTATTTTTGCTAAAAAATTTATTTAGTATAATATACATAAACGAAAAACTTTCATTATATTTATTATTATTTTTTTTTGCAATGTAAATTTAATATTTTTTTAATGATCTAAAATGCTATTATCTTAGTACAGAAACGGAGAATTTTTCCAAAATGATATTAGCATATTTTAAAAAATATTTGGAGTAAATAACTAATAAATCAAGTAAATAGTTTTTTGGTTAGCATGTTATTTACTTAATTGACTATTTACCGAATAAATTTTTATTCACTTCAAATATGTTAATGAGAATGAGAGATGTTTACTAATCTGGAGGTGAATATATCAATAACTTTTTCAACAATGAGAGATGTTTACTAATCTGGAGGTTAATATATCAATAACTTTTTCAACCGAAAAAGACATGTAAATACGATCACAATTTATCTTACAACCCAAACAAAACAAAACTTATTTATTTTGTTATTTATTTATTTATTTTGATTTTTGATGAAGAATTATTAGAATAATCTTGGTGTCCTAATTAGTAATAGGGGGCGTCTATTGACACTTCTCAATCTACTTTTCTCACCCCTTTTCTTAAATTATCCACTAATTAAAATTTAAACATCCATTTTTGCTTATTATACCACTTTTATTATTCTACAATAATTCATGCAATTTAATTCTTATTTTAATCCTTTTGCACCCACCAACCAACAAATAACCCCATTTTTTAAAACAATTATTTTTTCTCATTAATTGTTTTTCTTATTTTTTGACTTTTTTTTTAAAAGAAATTCAACGATTTTTTTAAATAAGATTTCATAAGACTAATAAAGTCATAATTTTATATTTATTTATTTACGTTTTTTTAAGTCGTAGATATATATATAAATACATATATATATATATGTATATTAATACTGTTGTTATATATATGTATTGTAAGTTATTGCTCGTAATTTTCTTGTGAAAATAGTTATTATAAAAAATAGAGTTGTCTGGGAAAATAGTAGTAGTGATTGTTTAAAAAAATAAGGGTTATTTATTTATTGGTGGATACAAAAAGGATGAAGAATAGAATTAAATTGTAAAGATTTTTTTTTAATAATAATAAAGGTGTCACAAATAATAATGAACATCTAAATTTTTAATATATAGAATTTAAAAAAGGAGATGAAAAAAAGTAAATAAATAAGTTTCAATAGAGACTCCCTTATTAAAAAAGAGAGTGAAATATATTAAGAAAAATAATAACAATAACAATATTTACCAAGGGTCGTGGAGACGGGGGCTTCATCAATTGTAAGAGTCTTCTAATGGGAATGAGAAGTTGAATAATGTAAGTCTGCCATCTCAGGATATATTTAGATAGATAGATATATATATATATATATATATATATATATATAAATCTCCCTTGCTCTTGAATATTTTTGCCCACCAGCAATCTCATTGGTTGGTAAAAGTTAGTAGCATTTATTTTAATTTCACCAAAAAAAAAAAAAAGGGATTCTCTCTTTTGTAAGGGAGATTCATAAGGCAATCCAACTCTATTTTTGTTAGTCACGCAATTAAATAAAAATCCTTTAGATTTTATTTTTTTTTATTTTTTTTACTGAAATAATATTTTCTTTTTACTGGGAATTAACTTTATTTATTGAAGAATAATTGACTCAAATAGTCATTGATCTTTTTTAAAGATGACAGTTTGATCCCTATTTTTTTTTGGCTGAAATAACCCCCAACTCCTATTTTTTGGCCATTTCAACCCTTTTTGTCTGATTCCGTTAAAAAGCTCATGGAATAATTACATGAGAAGCATGTTTTTCACTTTTTGAAAGAAAATACCCTTATTCATATAATAACATTAAAAAAAAAAAGAAGGAGAGACCTCTATCCCTCCCCTCCCTCCCTCCCCCACACCCACTCCCCCGATAGATCCAACACTGGAGCCGAAGGTCGTTTCCTTTCCTCCTTTCCCCCTCCCCTCTACTGGCATTGCGATCTGAATTGTCCCCCTGCCAGTGCTGCACGCTTTGTCTCCCTCCCTCCTCCCCTCCCCCCCGGAGCTCGCCAATCTGGTTCCTTCCTTCCCCTGCATATTCGTTGTCGTCTACCCTCCCCCTTGGAGTTTCCCTTTCATCTTCGCCACCGTCCGCCCCCGCCCCTACACAATACCCCCCCTTCCCCGGTGGTGTCGTTGATCTTGAAGAGAGAGAGTAGAAAGAAAAGGGAATTTTGTTTTGTTTTTTTTTGTTTTGTTTTGTTTTATTTTTATTAAATGAATTATTATTGAATTACTAAAATACCTTCATTGATTAAATCACATGCATTGCACATGACACATTCTATTAGAAATTTAACATATTTGGATGGAAAGGACCATAATGACCGACATTTTAAAAGTTTAGGATTTTCTCGGCAAAAAATAAAAATTAAAATGGACCAAACTGTTACCTTTTAAAGAGTTTAGGGATTATTTGGGCCAATTACTCTTATTGAGTGGAAAACATAATGGACTACGACCATTTGGTCTAGGGGCATTGAGTTTGAAATGTTGATAGGGCTTTTAAGAGAGTTTATGGATTTGATCTCGAATATATATCAAGCAAATTATGGAATGAAATGGTATAAATGTTAAGAAAAAGTTAAGGTTAATACTTATTAGTCTTATTGAGTTTAAGATTAATATTTTAGGCAAAAAACTCAAAGACCCTAAATTTAACGTCAAATATTTTTATTTTGGAGTTGTAATATGATCAAAATTTATTAGGTCCCAGTTTAGAGGAATGATTTACCTCGATTTGACCTGTTCATGTGATGGCTCTTTTCAATACACATTTGGCATAAAAAATTTTGGATAGACCATCTAAATGCTATGCTGAAAATAGCTATTTAGGTAAACTAAAGAACAGTACCCCTCCTAAATTGGGGTTATGTCTTGCTTCAAATATGAATGGGATAATTCTTTTTTTCTTTTCTGTTTAGAGGCAAAAGAGAAACATAATGAGCCCATGAAAAATATGCCATCAAAATCTTCCAGGACATTAAGATTCATGAAATTTATTAGAATTTTTTAAACACACATTCAAACACATATTCAAATATTTCTATTCAAATTGTGAATATATTCAAACACTATTTGGATGGGAGTTCAAATCTTTTATTTCTAATTTTTGTTAAACGGACTTTTAATAACGGAATAACTTGAGTCATTAATTTTTTGTTAGTTTCGTTGTAAGTATTATTGCTTATGGCTTGTATTTATTTCAAAAGCCTAAAACTTGAACAATCACATAAGAAATCTATGACCTAACAACTTTGTGGAAAACTAGGAAGAGAGGAGAATGTTTCGATGATTCATGTTATGTGACATCAATTCTTATATTTGTGTTACCTATGCAGATATATATATAGTCACCTCTGGGGGACATATCTAGACAACTACAATATATGAAAAATATCACCCTTAATAGTTGGCAAAGAGTAAATACCCTTATATACTTATCAGCCATAATAAATTTTTTTTTTAAGAGAAGCCATAATATTAGAAATATGCCAAAAAATAGAAAATAAAATTTCAGAGGATATCTAGTATTGTACATGTGTGTGTGTGTGTATGTATATTATTTTTAAAAGATGAGAGAGTAATTAACATAAAAAAAAATCAGTACATCCCAATTAGATTAGAAACTACTAACAATCTATCCCCTACTAAGTTCTCAACTCAATTTTATTAATGAAAAAACAAAAACCATAAGGGAAGTACTCAAATGATAAAGATAATAACACCTAATAGTAAAGAGCTACTCAAATAGATAGCTGGTAGCAACCCCACAGGGACAAGCCTAGACCTTCACCTCAGAGAATACTATCGGTTTAAAACATCTTTAGATAAAACCCAAAGGCAAAAACTCTTAGAGCGGAAAAAGAGTACATAAAACCTTGGCACTACTTGTAAAATCCCATAGTTGGACAATTTGCTAGTTGTATCATTGCAAATCATCTCAGAACAGATTGTCAAGAAAAAATTTATCATCATTTAACGAACCAAACATCCTTGTACTTGTATTGGTTGACAGAACACGAGAACATAGAGCATCATTGAATCCATCTCTTTCAGCAACAAGTTTCCAAATAAATCAATCTCCTTCAATTGTTCAAAATCTGAAACCAAAGATATCACAGACCAAATATCAAAAACAATTGTTGAAGTAAAATAGAAAGCTAAAGAAAGAGAAATAAATAAATGAAAACTTTAGCACTCTGCCTTCTCATTAAATTCAATGCGGAGTTACAACATTACATATCAGATTTCACAAATAAAATATATGAAAAACAATGCATTTATAAACAAAGAATCTTAAGATAATATTAAGAATATTGGTAAGCGATATTCTTACCATGATGTATATATTTTTGAAAAGGACAAGTACACGTGTGAAATGGTGGCTATGTTCTAGCTTCTTTCGAAGAAGAGGCTGCATTTTCTTTTTTATTCTGAATCTTCTGATCATAACCAGCCGTATCTTCTCCAGAATTCTGGTCATCCTGGAATTATAGATAAAACACAAAGATACAAGTCACTTGCATTTCTCTGTTTGCAATATTTATTATTTTCTAGGTAAGCTATATAAATAAGTGTTGCACAAATTTACACTAATTAAATAAATTTCCGAAGGGATTTGAGCAAATTGAGTGGTATTGGCATTCCATTATAATTCTGATTTACCAAAGTCCCACAAAAAAATTGTTGCAAATATTCTTATATCAGACTTCAAAATATATAATATCAAAGTTTTATGAAGGCGGGATAATGCATACCACAGTTTCTGAGAACATCCATTGTAATGCTATATATGAGTCGCCCCAAAGCTTTCTTATGCTCCTATTGAGATCACCCTCCCATAGCTCTTCGATTGGTTCGGCTTCTTCCTGAGTTTCAAAAATCTCATCCAAATCATAGCGTCGAAGCCGGGGGCCTGCAATAATTAATTTGTTCAAGTTCGGGGTGTTTGTGGTTCCATGAGAGAAGCTCCTCATCTCAGGGTATTCACTCAAAATTATTTTCTCCAAATTTGGAAATTGTAACTTATTATTTCCACTATGAAAGCATTTGAGATTGGGTAAACAGTGAAGAGCTAAGATTTTCAATTGGCTGAAAACAATCTCGCTTTCTGCAGCTGATTCATCCTCCATCTGATCATTGACATGAATTACTTGTGTCATTTGATTGCATTTACTAATGACAACATTTGTGAGTTGGGCCAGACTTGCAGCTGTTGAGGAACTAAATAAACTTCTCAACCCATGACATTTCCACACTAGAAGATCTGTTAAGTTTGTAACCACAACCTGTGAAAAGATTAGCAAATTTATTAGTATGAAGAAAAAACAATGTAAAGAGGATTTGTAATCTTGTAATCCCAAAGTATGTTAGTCATCACAATGTCAATATAAATGTAGCATTATATATTTATAGATTTGTATCTTTTCTACAATACATTCCAAATACAAATCCCAACAACATAACTTTCATGAAACTCTTATAGCAAATAGTTTTTACACTTGTGTTTTCTCTCTATACGATGCGACTTTGGACCAAATCCTAATGAACGGCATACCAGAAGAAGCAAAATAAAATTGAATAACTATCAAATTTCAATGAATCTAAAATAGCAAAGAAAGGATACATTTTCATTGAACAGAGGTTGTTGGGCCTCCAACTCTCTTTCTTCATCAACAGCTTGCAGCGTTGGTATTGTTGATTCATGAGATATAGGATTAAATGTCCTCAATTTGTAACAATCTCTTATTCCGAGCGTTAATGAGGAAGGGAATTCAATACAATCTCCGTCACAAAACCTTTTGAGTTTTGGAAGATCTTCAAGCAAAAGAGCTTCAAGTTTAGGGAATGATATGATGTTCTTCGATCTCCCATCTTCTCTTACTGCATTTGAGACTATCTGTTCCATGGCCTTACACTTTGATACTCTTAGCTGCTTAAGCTGAATAAGGCTTTCAACCATTGCAAAAGAGAACATATACTGTACGTTGTTGCATTTAGAGATCATCAGTTGTTGTAAATTTCTGAAACTCATTCCTGCAACTACCTGTAATAATGAAATAGTGGCAAATTGTTGCATCAAGTTAGAGAATTTTTGTTATATTTGACTGCTACTTTTGTTAATTTTAATTATCATCATATACTTAAAAAATAATAGTAAATAAAATAATTTGACATGATACTGCTTCATAATTACAAATACTTCAAATTCTGAACAAAAAGATATAAATACAAATACTTTATATATAATTCGGTATGTAGACTTTTCTTGGACTTTCTTTTGCTACATACGATGAACTCCACATTATTATTTGCTTCTCTGTTTTATATCTTTGTTTAAAAACTTCCATTATTGTATGTTACTGCTTTTTCTTAATCGGGATGCATTTATAGTAATAGAATATTAATGTTTCAAATTTTGAACTTACCGATATATCTTTTATATAACTTAACAAGGGAGAAATTTTTACCAATTTCTCTTGTAAAGTTTTGGAGGAAAGTCAAATTTCGTGAAAAGATGACATGTTGAAGGCTTTCAAACATAACTAAACAAGTTGAAAAGTCACTTAGCAAAATAGTAATAATAATAATAATAATAATGTAAAGATAACCTCAATTTTACGAAAGACTTGATTGAAACACAACACTATAGTTGGTTCTCTAAACAGATCATTTAAATAAAGTTGTACAAATTCAAAGAGAAACAAAACAATAGAAAAATTGTCCAAACTATTGTAAACAAATATTTTTATTTTTAAAAATCCATTTTTAGAGAAACCTTTAGGTAGTAAAAGCCAATTAATTTGTATTTGTCGAAAGATTAAATGCAGATTCAAGTTTAATTTACGAATTTTCATTTATATATGTGGGTTAATATGATAGTACTAAGCTCTAAGTTTTTCAAGGAAAATAAATGATTTCTTTTAAATAATTGTATTATTTATAAGAAATAAAAATAAAAAAATGGCTATAGAAGTTTATATATTAGATACATAATTAATTTGAATACAGAACAATGATGATATTCAATTAACAATTTGGGCATGTGTTTGCTTACAAGTCTGGGGAATGGTATCTTCCGATTTTGTCTCTTCTTTTGTGACTACAATCAGGGCAGTGCACGAAAACCATCAATCCGCCCAAACCGATTGCCACCGCCTCGCCCCTTCCCCCCCCCCTCAAAAAAAAAAAAAGCCTTCTTTGAGGGTGGGGACGATTTTAGGATTTTGATTAGCGGGCTGAACCCATCTGCCCGTCAATTGTCTTTAGTATAAATTATATTATATTTAACATTTTGACTTATGAGCCCTATTATTTACTATTACTATTATTTTTTTATTTTTGCTGAAATTATAATGTTAATGACTTACATACTGATAGTACTATAATAGTAATAGTAAACTATTCAAAAATATTAAACGTTTATTCACTATCTCTTGTCTCTTTATTTCTCTCATTCTCAAACTCTTAAGCGTCAAGCTTCTGTACATGCAGATGGGTTTATATACATACATAGGATTACAAAATCTCCATGCCTTATTGTGTCATCTTTTATCTTTGCATCTTTGCATCTTTTCAGGCTATTACCTACAGACGGTAATCAATTTTAAAGTCTCAAGTTTATTACATATTTGAACATTTTTTTTTTTTCATGTTTTAATTCAATTCCTATCTTCTATTAAAAAAATTCTCTCAACATTCTCTACCCACCCACCAAACCATCCATCCTGTCTATTCTCATCCACCTCCAACAGCCCAAACCATCTATTAGTTGGGCTGGTATGGGTTGAGATTTTGACAATTTTATTGTCTTTTAACCTGCCAATCACCTACCCGTCACCCGCCGAACCCGCCAATGCACACCCCTCTTCTATAGGATCACAATTTTCTATGCTTAGCTGCTTAAGTTGTTGAAGGCTTTAATCAAATGTAGCTATAGACGGTAAACCATTGCACCTTTCAATTCTGAACTCTTGAAGATTCTCAAACATAACCTCCAAAGATGACTTCATCAATTTTGTGAATGACTTAATTGAAACATGGTATCCTGATTGGCTCTCTAGACAAATTATTTCATGAATATAAAATTCTTACAAATTAAAAAAAAAAAAAAAAAGTGCAAAAATTGTTCAACATTTGCAAATGAAATATTTTATTCTTATTTTTATTTTTGGAAAAAAAAAGTTTAGAGAAACCTTTTGGTAGTAAAAACCAAGTTTATTTGTATTTTTCAAAGGATTAAACACAGATTTAAGTTTAATTATGATTTTCCATATATATATATGTTGTTAGTGCTGCGTGAACATGATAGTGGCATATATAGTGCTAACTCCAGGTTTAAAAAAAAAAATATTTCTTTTGTTGATTTATACTTTTCTATTTTTTATTTTGTCAAAAAAAAAACAAAAAAAAAAAAAAACAAAACAAAACAAAACAGCTTAAGAAGTTTATATATGGGATACGTAATTAATTTCAATAAAGAACAATCATGATATTGAATATAATATGCATAGATATGTTAGTATAGTAAGCAATGCTAGTAATTTGAGCATGTGTTTTGGTTCATTATGGAAGCTTAATAAGGAGCATTATGTTTGCTCTTGCCTGATATTATATTCCGAAATAGAGAAATATTAATGAAGTTGATAGAAGAAATTAAAATAGGATCAGGCGAATAAGTTCGGTACTTAATAGTAATGATAATTTAATGAGTAATGATAATTTAATGAATTATATATACAGAAACATGTATGATATAATAAGTTCAGTACCCCTTGTCGTTGACTGATGATCTTGTTGGTGAGTGTGGTTAATCTTTAAGGTTTTATTTGGCGCGCGCGTACACACACACGTATATATGGACAGAGAGAGAGAGAGGGGGGCTAGGATTCGAAAGTTTGAACTTCTTCTCTGTTCAAACTGGAATCATGAGTTCAAATAGGTGTTTTGGGGAGAAAAAAAAAATAAATGGTTACGGTTTGGATTTCAAAAAAAAAAAAGAAGAAGAAGAAGAAGAAGAAATTTTATTTAATAATTCAGTTTGAATTATATATATCCAGACTGGGTATCTGACTGCCCCAAGATATATCTATAAACTTTTGCATAGGTTTTGTTTCTAACGACGTTTCTTTTATGAATTGATTTTCTTTTTTTTGTCTTGTTTTGTTTTTTTGTTGAGAATCAGTTAATAGTCAGTCGACCATGTTTTATTTCATTCTCTACAGAATCAATTGATTATGTTTTGATCTATATACAATCTTACAAGATATCTATCATATTCGATCGAATCAACCATTAGATTATAAAGAATAATTAGAGAATGAAAGCCAAATGGAAATTAGTAAGGGAAAACGAAAGTAAGAAAAATAAGAAATTACCTTTTTGCTAAACAGAATTTCTTGAGCCATTCTTCTCTCTTCTCCTTCTTCCCCGGTAGTACTTGTTGCAGGTGTGCACTTTGCATGCAATGTCATCGGTTCAAGACAAGCAGAAATGTATAGTTTTGATATTGATGGCAATTCAACAGTGTAATGATCATCTGCTTGACACAACCCAAACCTTTTGAGTTTTGGAAGATTTTCAAGTTCAAGAGATTCAAGTTTGGGGAATGGGATCTTCTTCGACTTTGTCTCGTCATGATCTCCTGCTTCTTTTATGATTACTAATACCTCCTCTATGAGATCACAATCTTTTATGCTTAGCTCCATAAGCTGTTGAAGGCTTTCAAACATAGCTAAAGCCCATACAGACAGCAAACTTTTGCACCTTTTAATAGTCAACTCTTGTAGACTGCTAAGCACAACCTGCAAAAATGACTTCAATTTTGTGAATGACTTAATTGAAACACAATATTATCATTAGTTCTCTAAACAAATCATTTCGACATAATATTCTTACAAATTAAAAACAAAACAAAACAAAACAAAATGTACAAAAATTATTCAAAATTTCATGAATGAAATATTTTATTCTTATTTTCATTTAGAAAAAAAAAAACTTAGAGAAACCTTTTGGTGGTAAAAACCAAATTTATTTCTATTTCTCGAAAGACTAAACGGAGATTCAAGTTGTAATTGTGATTTTTTGTATCTTTATGTTGTCAGTGCTTGGTAGAGATGTCAAATGGGTTGGCCCGGCCTATCGTGGCCCATTTATTTTGAATCCATTAGTATTTCGTGCTGTGATTGTGCCGGCCCACTTAATAAATGTGCCGTGCCATGCTCGTAAAAAATTTGTAACGTCAAGTCTGACCCACGACCCATTTATAAATGTGTCATGCTCTTAACGTACCTCACGCTTTAATTGTGGCCAACAACAAAAATTTTAGATAAATAAGAAAAGTAAGTTTTGAATACCATATAAAAAATTGATATATATAAAAAACGAAACATATTATTAACATGAAACTACAATATTAAAAATCTTATTAAGCAAAAACTCAAAATAGATGCAATCTTCCTAACAAAATAAAAAACACAATAAGTCTTATATAAAAATTACTAAAAATATCATAAAAAAGAGTAATATTGTCGTGCCATTTTCGTGCATGTGCCTATGCTCGTGCCATGCCCTTAACGTGCTCATGCCCTTAGTGTGCTTCGTATCTAAAAATTGCATCAAGCACGGCCTATTTAAGTAAACGTGCCGGGCTAGGCCTATGTAATAATCATATTGTGTCGTGCCGTGCCCACTTTTTAGCGTGCCGTACTCGTGCTAGCCCACTAAACCCGGCCCATTTTGACATCTCTAGTGCCGGGTCAACTTGATAGTGACATAGATAGTGCTAATCTCCACTTAAAAAAAAAAAAAAAAGAAAAGTGATTTCTTTAATTGATTTATACTTTTCTATTTCTTATTATTTAAAAAAAAAAAATCAGCATGAAGTTTATATGCGGGATACATAATTAATTTCAATAAAGGACAATAATGATATTCAATGTAACATGCATACATATATAAGTATCGTAAATAATGCTAACAAGTATTAATCTTTTAGGTTTTATTTGACGCGCGCCTATACACACATATATATATACAGAGAGAAAGAGGCCAGGATTGGAAAGTTTGAACTTCTTCTCTGTTCAAACTGGAATCATGAGTTCAAATAGGTGTTTTAAGGGAGAAAGAAATAAATGGTTACGGTTTGGATTTCGAAAAGGAAAAAAAAAAGGAAGGAATTTTATTTAATAATTCAATTTGAATTATATAGATCAAGATTGGGTATCTGAATACCCCAAGATATATCTATAAACTTTTGCATAGGTTTTGTTTCTAACGACGTTTCTGTTATGAATTGATTTTCTTTTCTTTTCTTTTTTTTGGTTTTTTGTTTTATTTTGTTAAGAATCAGTTAATAGTCAATCGATTATGTTTTATTGCATTCTCTACGGAATCGATTGATTATGTTTTGATCCATGTATAATCTTACAGGATATCTATCATATTCGATCCTACCAACCATTAGATTATAATGAATAATTAGAGAATGAAAGCCAAATGGAAATTAGTTAGGGAAAACGAAAGTAAAAAAAAAATAAGAAATTACCTTTTGGCTGAATAAAATTTCTCGAGCCATTCTTCTCTCTTCTACTTCTTCCACGGTAGTACTTGTTGAAGATATGGACTTGGCGATGAATGTCCTCAATTCAGGACAATTAGTAATGTCTATTATTAATAGTGATGGAAATTCGACAGTATAATGATCATCTACTTGACACAACCCAAACCTTTTGAGTTTTGGAAGATTTTTAAGTTCAAGAGATTCAAGTTTGGGGAATGGGATCTTCTTCGACTTTGTCTCGTAATGATCTCCTACTTCTTTTATGATTACTAATACCTCTTCTATGAGATCACAGTTTTTTATGCTTAGCTCCTTAAGTTGTTGAAGGCTTTCAACCGTAGCTAAAGCCCATACAGACAGCAAACTTTTGCACCTTTCAATAGTCAACTCTTGTAGATTGTTAAATACAACCTGCGAAGATGACTTTAATTTTGTAAATGACTTGATTGAAACACAATACTATTAATGGTTCTCTAAACAAATCATTTCAATATAAAATGCTTATAAATTAAAAACAAAAAAGCAAAAAACAAAATGTACAAAAATTGTTCAAAATTTTGTGAATGAAATATTTTATTCTTATTTTTATTGAAGGAAAGAAAATTTAGAGAAACGTTTTGGTGGTAAAAACTAGAACCATGCTTAGCTTCTTAAGTTGTTGAAGGCTTTCAAAAGTAGCTAAAGCCCACATAGATTGCAAGCTTTTGCACTCATTAATGATCAACTTTTGTAGATTGTTAAACACAGCCTGTAAAGATGACTTTAATTTGATGAATGACTTAATTAAAACACAATACTATAATTGATTCTCTAAATAAATCATTTCAATATAAATTCTTGCAAATTAAGTCAAAGAGAAAACAAATTAAACAAAATTAAAATTGTTCAGAATTTCGTAAACGAAATATTTTATTCTTACTTTGTTAATATACATTTTTAGAGAAACCTTTACGTAGTAAAAACCAATTTAGTATGTATTTCTTAAAAGATTAAATGCATATTATTAAAGTTTTTATTATGATTTTTTTTTTTTTCATTTCATTATGTAGATATGCTAGGTCAACATGGAAGTACTTAATCTCAAAGTTTTCCAAGGAGAAAATAAATTATTTCTTTTAATTGATAGTCTTATCAATAAAAATAATAATAATAATAATAAAAATCAGTAATATTTGAAGGTTATATAGTGGATACACAATTAATTTCTATAAAGAATCAATAATGATATTCAATAAAATATGCATACATAAGTAGCGTTAGTAATTTGGGCGGGCATGTGTTTGGGTTCTTATTCGGAAATAGAGAAATAATGACAATATTATAAAGAAGAAATTAGAATAGGAATAAATTAATGAAATTTAATAATGAAATAAAGATTTTAAAAGAGCAACAGGGGCTACCTTGTCGTTGAAAAGAGTCGGTCGTTCAATTGATCTTGTTGGTGGTGACGTCGGCATAAAGCTTTCTAGGTTTTCCAGTTGAATAAGCTGCAGACACTTTAAGTCCTGAAAACTGCTTGCATCTAATTCATTAACAATATGGCTAACACCTGGGATAGACTCCAATCTCAACTCATC
>JAFMPE010079421.1:0-19586 GCA_024759925.1 Ficus religiosa
AAAAACTAGTTATAAAGGGCACATTTAGATAATTGTCTGAAATATTTGAATGCGAATTACGTATTTGAAAACCTTTGAAGTTAGGGACAATTAAGAGAAAAGGCATTTTAATGAGATACATTTAAAAATGAAAATTTTAAGGAAAAGCCAAATAAAAAGGGACCAATGACAAAAAATAAAATTAAAATTTTAGGAGGGAAACCAAAAGGGTGGTAAAAGGAGGACCAAAAAATGAAGAACAAACCTAAACACCATTTTGGTCGAAAGCCCAATCAAGCGTCCTTGGTGCTATTTACATATAAATGCCTAAATATGTCAAATGAGATTTAGCAAAATAAAATAAAATTAAAAATTAAAAAAGAACTTTCAACCGTAATTCATTTCAAAAAAAAAAAAAAAAAGGGAGAATTCATTCAAAGGAAACAAAACACAAGGCAACTACCTATGTAAGTTTTGAATTTTTGACTTCGTACTTATCTAATTCCATTGATTGGTCCTATATATATATAATAAAGCGTTTATTTTATATTATAATAATACGTTGATCAAAAGGGTGTGTAATTGGTTTGGAATAAATGAATTTCTTGTGTTACAAATTTTTAAGGGTAATTCGTAGGACTACCTCTAAATTAAAAAGGATATCTCTTAGATAATTTCTCTAAAAATAATAGCTTCATTTTTTTTTTTAAACTTCTAAGTAGATAAGTATGGAGAGTTAAAAATTCTAGTAAAAGGGTAAAAAAAATAATAATAAACATATCAATTTAAGAGGTTGTTTTCATAATTTTTTTTTAAATTTTTGGTAATTTTTTGAAACCATTTTCATATATAGGATCGAATTTTGGTCACACCTCAAACTTTACTTGACGTTTACATGTTACATTTTTTGGATTGGATCGGTCCTGCAACTACAATAAACAACATATTTTACAATAAAATGTTTCCAAATTGTAAGCTACATAACGATGACATTTTTTCATTAAAAATATATATTTCATGGATGACATCTCGTAGCTTATTGCGTCATTTTTGGTGAAATATTCCGCGGGATATTTATTGGGTTAAATTTTGGAAAGACCCTTAGCGACGGCAAGAATTTAGTCGTTAAATGCTCAATGAAAGTTTAGTTGACAAATTTCCATTTATTGGTTGGAATTTTTCAAATGCTACCCTCTTACTGAAATTTTCGATGGGAATTTATGTTGAGCTGAATTTTTAAAGGCCCCTCAAGTTACGACATTTGTCGTCATTTAAGGGTTTAGTGTAAATTTGATTCTTATAAATGACTTCAAAAAATAAATGACTTCGGGCTAAATTCCTCTGGCAAAGTCAATTTGCTTTTTAAAGACAAAGGGTCGGATGCATATAATCACGGTAAATAATATTTTAATGAAAATATTTATATTCAAAAACAATAGATTCTGAACACGTGTTGTAAGGGTTAAGTTTCTGAAATTTTTTTTGGACATAGCAAAAAAGAAGAGTTGTTATTCTCATCTCTTCTCCCTTGAACTTTAAGATCGTTTTCATTTTTCCGCCTAATTTTTAAAAACTCTCACTTTATCTTCATTAATTTTGAATTAGCCTCTACTTAATCCCTTTCATGATATTTTCAATTAAAAACATATAGAAAAATAGTGAGTTATGTGATCTTTTAAAAAAAAATTAACATAAAGCATAATAGACTGGATTTAGTAAGATTAATCTACTTTTTTCCTATCTATTTTTAACAAAAAATTTCAGTAACAAGGATAAAGTTGGACAACTTTAAAGTTTAAAGACGACAAAGCGAGAGTTTTTAAAATTCATGTAGTGAAGTGATAATAACCATAAAATTCAGGGGTATAGATATGAATAATCCAAAAGAATATTTAACTAAGAATGTATTTAAGAAAAATTTTTTTTTAACATGTATAAATCATAAATAAAAAGTATTTTTATATGACATAGTTAAGAATATAAGATCTAAAGCAAATACGAGAACCAAAAAGAAAAAATAGAATGGAAAAAAGTGAGAATAAAGTCAAAAGAATTATTTTAATAGGGACAAGTTGAAAGAAAGAAGGCTAAGATTTTAAGAAAAAGAAAAAAAAAACATACAAAATTACCAAAATAAATTCACAAAATTTTAAATAGTATCCAAATGAAATTATTATATAGAAAATTAATGAAAAAAAAAGGAGAAAGAAAATGGTGTTTAAATGAGGGAAAATTTGTCAAAAAGTTCAATAGGACAATTAGAAATGTAGTTATAAAAGTCATATTCGATAAAATAATATACTTCAAAAGATGGAGGAAAAATATTTCAGTGAAAATTATATTTTAAAAAATCATTACACAAATGAATAAAAAATGTATTTAGTGATACACATTTAAAAATTAAAGGTATACAAGACTTTTAAGAAAAAGTTAAAAGTAGAGTAAAAAGATATATAATTAAAAGGAAAAAAGAAGAAGCAAAAATAAATAAATAAACACCAAATCACAAACGACAAAAGGGAAAAAATAAAATAAAATAAAAAATTGAAAGAAATGGGGAACAAAACGTGGAGCAGGTGTCAAGCAGTTAAGATGTGCACTTTCATCTTTTTATTTATGTTAGATGTAAGATTAGATTAGATTTATGGTAAATATCTTATTTACTTTAAATAACTTATTTATGAAACATAAAAATACGATAAAAATTGCATTATGAATATTTAGAGAATATAATATTTGAAAAAATGACCTAATTGCTGCAATTTTTGTATAATGCGATCACTGTTTTCTTTATCTACCTTCTTTTTCTCTGCCTAGCTATCTCCATCTTCGTATAGTCTCCTATAAGTCCCTTCACCCCTCTTTGCCCGCATAAAACTCCCTCTATTTACACCCAAAATCCCCCAAAGAAAAAGAAATACTTGTACCACTTAAAATATTTCCCCTCTGTTTTCTCTTTCTCAATTTCTTTAATTGTGAATAATAATAATAATAATAATAATGTTTTTAGTTTTATATATTTCACATTTTTTTAATTTATTAGAATAGAAGGTGATTTTAGTTTTTTTTTTTTTGGTTAGGCCTCTGTCGTCATTTCTATCAATTTTCTACGTCAATTTTGGCATTTATTCATTGATTAACAAAGTAAAAATATCAGTATAAATACGAACAGACATGTGCCTAACAAGCTATTTTTAGGTAGACAATTGACTAAATGATCAAGTGATACAAACAATAATGTTTTCTTTTTTGTTGTCTTTTGGCATTTAGTTATTTGAGAATTTTATGATACATATTGGTGGGTTATATATGCTTTTTTTTTTTTATTCGATGAGATTTTGAGAATTATCGTTTAGAAACATACATTATTGATAGAGATATTTAAAAAAAAAAAAAAACTCTTTTTCGTTACTAGTGTAGAATAAAATAGCGCTGTTAAAAAATAAGCATATAGTTTAATTTTGGCTTCATCCTAAGTTGGATAGCAACTGCAAGTCTTATATGATTTTCTTAGATGTGAACTAGGTCATTAATTTGACGAGATATATAGTTTGATCTTCATTAAATTAATTAATTAATTATTTATTTTGAATAAACAAAAGAGGAGGAACTAAACTTCTATTCAAATTTATTTAAAGAGGGAAAAAAAAAAGTAAAGAAAATCAGAGTCCAGATTTAATGGTAAATCAAACAATTTTAAAAAAAAAATATGTTTTTTAAAAAGAAACAATCTTTCATAGAAGGCATGCGGACACAAATTAAAATTAATAGATCCATTTATATATTTTCAAACTCTTTCCTTTTTTATGACGAAATTTTTGTTCTTGATTAGAGATTATGTCTCTTCGCATGTTTTCATAGGCACATTTACTTTTTGAACTCTTAAGGTTTTGGTGGAAGACAATGCTTTCAATACTTTGGTCATTGAAAGAGAGACTTAGGTAGGAAAGAAAATGGGACTCCGATGATATGGAGACTAGTTCCTGCAGTTCTTCGGAAAGCATGGAATCTGAGTTGAGAGTTTCTACTTCTCAAAACAATAACCAGAGCATGTTTCCTCTCTTAAGCCTATTCTTCAATTATTAATAATTTCTGATGTGAGACCAGGAGCTATCACTATCACTCTTTCCATGGATTCATCATTTCAAGCTATTCATAATGCTTTCGCTGAAGTTAATAGTGTTGTTTCAAGACTTTCTTGGAAGATCATATTGAGGAAGTCGAAGTAGCTTATTCACTCTCGTCAAGTAGTTAAGAAAACAATGCAACAACAAACATGAGAGCAATCCTACGCCTTCTTCAAATGGACTATCGATGTTGAAGAGATTTCGAACTCTAAGAACGTCATGCCAGGTGACAATTATGAACTTGCTCAAAAAGAAGTGGAGTTATTGGTTTCAAAATCTAAGGATAAGTTAGTGAAACTTGAAAATATACAAAAAGACATGATTGTTGATTTTAAAAGGAAGAGTGCCTACAAATTGTATTTCAAAGAGAAAGGGTTTCAAGATATATAAGTGAATCCAATATTTAGTTGGGTTTATATGTCTTTGTTTTAAAATGACTTGTTTTGTTTTTATTTTTCGTTTAGTTTGCTTTTGAGGTAGGATTTTAAATTTCTTTAATTTTGTTTTGTTTTTCTTTTTATTTAAATAAATTTGAGTGGTTGTTTTTCTACCCTCTACTTGTATAAAAAAGGAAAAATCTCTTTGTGTATGTTTATTGAGTTAGATCCTCCAATTCATTTCAAGATCTTATAATTACAATCTCCATTTCTGTTTAAGCAAATGTATACTTATTGAGCTTATCTTCTGACTTGTCCATGTTCAAAACATATCTTCAACAAATCTGCATATTTTTTTCTTTGTCGAATTGAAAAAATATTCATTCGACAAACATTGTCACTCACCTTATAATTTATTGTATTTATATATATAAATATAAATACAAATATTCTCCTTTATGTATTGTCATCTCAACATCCATTAATTTGTCCATAGACAGAGAACTCCAATCAAAAAACAAGTTTAAATATCTTTTTTCAAAGCATCTGTTGAAGGGTATCTTTCTACTGCTCTTGAATTATGGTCATTTTGCTTTGTCGACGTACACAGATTTCAGTGGAAGAATAAAAACAGTCATTTTCAATTGAAAACGACTTTTTCTCATACTGATTTGATTCATTGAATTAAGGAAAGTGATTATTTTAGTCCAAACTTTGCACGTATATATATATTATATATATATATATTTATATAATATAGCTAGTTCTGAAATTGTGTGTTGTGCAGTATTCGGCCAAAACCATACCTATTGCCATTGACCTTCTTTTTTTTTTTTAATATAAATAATAATACCCTAATAGCATCTATTTTATCAATTTCCAAGATAACGCTTTCGAGTTTGAACTTTAACACCTAAGACCTTTGATTTTCTTTTTCCATCAGTTAAGCTAGTCTCAGCAAAAGATACCATTAACTATATATCTCAATAATTTTATGTTTTTTAATTCATTATTGATGTATAACAGCCATTTTTTTTTTTTCCCGTTTGGAACCTTTCTTTTTTTTTTTTTTTGTTGAATTTAGAAGTGAAGAGATTTAAACTCTGTGCCTCATGATAGAGTTAGGTATAGAAATGCTGCTAGTCTATGCCTACAACCACCTTTTGGAACCATTTTCGTATAACAATTCTATATATTTTTGGATGACTTACAATAATTTTTTTTTCTTTTTCCTTAATTAAAAAATAAAGCCCGCGCTGCATGCTAATTATAATGTTGTATGCAATTTTGGTCGGTTGACAAATTCGTCTTCGTTTTTTTTTTTTTTTTTCCTGCTTAAGACAATTCCAATTAATATATATTCAACACGAGAAATCTAGTAAATTAAGGGAAGAAGTGCTTTATTATGTAGTAGTACTATACTATTCAACAAGTTTATGAATGTTATTAAAGGGTTAAATTTCTTATTAATACTTTCAAAATTCAAAACGCTCTCTCTTATTTTCAACTTAACTTATTCTCTGGATAAAAATAGATATCTTATAATTGAACTTATTTTTCTGTCATTATATCTTAACACAATTTCTTATGTAATTATATTAGCTAAACTTTGGCCTTTTATTCCCCCAAACTTTCAAATCAATTGATTTCATCGTTAAGAACATATTATATCATGCGGCGCAAAAAATTAATTCTAAATATTTAGAAAATATTATTGCTTCTCGGAAAGGAGGGAAAAAAAAAAAAAAAAGATTGTTTGGGAGGAATAAATTTAGTGATACGTTTTCCAAAATCAATGAACTATATCCATTTCTTTTTGCTTCGGTTTTATGAACTGTCTAATTAGAGTATGCACTTGTACCAAGATATATATATATATATATATATATTTATGTATATCCAATGACGACCATCTGCTTACAGTAAGTATGCACTAGTATCAAGATATATATTGCCACAGAAAAACTTTGGTTCAATAATGCCGCTTCTTATAATTGGTGGAAAAAAAATAACATATGTTACGAGAAAATAGTTTTTTTTTTTTTTTTTGTATGCGTATTAAAAATTACATAAAGTCCTTTTTAAAATTGAAAATCTAATCTTATATCCCTCAAATTGGAAATGTTATATAGGTCATAAACTTGCTACACATGCTCTCTCTTGTTTCTTCGTTTGAGCTCCTTGTTGTTGTGTTGTGATTATGTGAGGATGCTCTTTTAGGTTTTTTTGTTTGTTGCTGTTTTTGTTTTCTTATGGTCCGTTTGATGAATGAGTTTGAGTTGGAAATTTTAAGTTTCAATAGTAATTTTTGTTGATTTTTTAGAAAAGACAAAAAACTTTTTCAGAAAAAGACAAAAACTGAGAAGAAAATTTTAGTTTCAAATGATATTCCAAACAAAGTCTTAATGAAGCACACTTTCAAAAAAAAAAAAAAAGGAAAAGAAAAAAGAAAAAGAAATCTTAATAAAACAATTAAGTTAAACATGAAAATACACATTTGAAAAACAAAAAAAGCTTTTAGGGTTTATGTGCACCTAAATATTCAACTCATGCTAAATTGTACATTTTGCAGTCGTACTTTAACAGTAATTTTATACTTGATTTCATTAAAATGTGAAAAATTTGAATCTTCACATCCCAAAATCCAAAAGTGTATTTTTTTTTTAATTTTCTTTCTTTAAGGGTGTTTAGGTCTTTTGTGGTTTAAAACTGATTTAGACATTGAGAAAGTGTAAGAGTTGGGCAAAATTTCAAAATATATAATTATTAAAGTAACAATTTGGTTCAAAAAAAAATTTTTTTTTTTGATAATCTAAGCCTCCGTTTGATTTGTTAGTTCGAGATGAAATTTTAAAGTTGGAGTTAGTTGACTTTTTAAAACCTAGTTATCATTTTTATTAAAATTTTAGTAAAAGATAAAAATTAAGATTCAAATTTTGAGTTCTAATTAGAACACCAAATAAAAGCTAAATGTTGGGTGCATAAACGAAAAATTAAAAAAAAATAAATCATAACGAGATAAATATTACTCCACCAGCGCTACTCGTGCACCTACGCACTTCAGTGGCTTGCATAGTAATTTTTTTGTTTCTTTTTTCTAAAGTAAGGAAGGGAATTTAAGTTTTCATATCATAATAAATAATAGAGATAAGTGTTATTGGATTATGCATTTAATTACTCTTTTTTATTATGACTTAATTCTTAGATACGTATAATTAAAGGCGGAATCCCTTACGAAATATGATTAGGACTATTCAAATTTCAAGTTTATATTTTTCTTTTGAGATTTATTTAGGATTATTTTAAATAATAAGAGTTTGATTTGGTTTAGGATTTCGAATTCGAATTGCTTCAGGATTTACCTCCTATAAAATAAGACACTCATGTGAGAGTTGATTAGTGAATATTGAGTTTTTAGTTTGCTTTTTTTGAATTCTTGTTTTCCCTGTAAGGTCTCTCTCTCTCTCTCTCTTTCTCTTTTTCCTTAAGAGACCTTACACCGAAAACAAGAATTTAAAAGAAGTAAACGACATGAATTAAAACGATTCTAAGATTAAAAAAAAAAAAAAAAAAAACACACACACACACATATATAAGAACACTAACACAAGCTGAAAGTAGCTCCTTCACTGCCAATATAACTTTCTTTCTTTTTTTTAAGGAAAAAAAAAAAAAAAAAACTCTGGGTTTATTTTCAAATATTCAGTTGGTTTTTCAATGTCATAAATGTCATCAAGAATGTTGCGTTCGACTAAATCTTTGTTATATTTATATATTGACCGGTCCTCTGACAAAAAGAAAATCGTAATTTCATCACTATATATATTTATATAAGTCGGTGCATATACACTTAAACACACATCAAATACACATATATAATACTTCCAAGCCAAAAAAAAAAAAAAAGTTAATTTTATTACGAAAGATTTTTTGCACTGAGGCCGAAAAAAAAAGGAAAAGAATTAAAGGATAATTATAGAACCAAAAACACAAGCAAATTCCCTTTCATGAATGTACTATTATGATCCTCTTAAAAGAATAACAATGTGGAACATGATAACTCACTTGTCCCCAATATGTTTAGTGACATCGATTACATGAGAATCAAGATTAATGCTAATTGCAATATTTACGTGATTGACCAAAAAAAAAAAAACATATTCTTTATTGTTTTTTTTTTCTTTTTTAATTGGTTTCTTTTTTTATGCTGAATAATTAGTAGAATTTCTTTGATGTCACGCGTACTAATCTTCGATAATATTCGACTTCGTACAAACATAATTACATATTTGTCTCTTAAGTAAAGGGTTTGCCTTAAGCATAAGACTAAACTTCAACTGAATTTTCAGCAAGAAAATCAACACGAAGATCCGGGTAGGGGCAAAGAATTACTAGCATATATCCCTACCCGGATTTCCCCACCTTTTCCTTTTCCTTTTTTAATTTTCCCCTGTGTATTTGATGTTTTGAAAAGCAAAGCAGCATATAGAGATCCCATATCTTAATATTCTTTTCACATATTTCAACTGTCGGAATTATGATTGCAATAATTATGTGTTACATGCTGTAACGTGAACAATTATAAATCAAACAATTGAAATATTAATCTAACGACTAATAATAAGTTCTTATGGATAATATAAAATAGAAAGTCTTACACTAGAATTTCCCAAAATATTATGTGCTCAAAAGCTTGGGATTAGACAGAACTAAACGCAAGTTTTCAAATCTTAAGCGTGAAATTACTTCACTTTGATGGTGGGTACAAAATTAAAGTGGGTGAACCGTGAACATAAAGTGTCATTGAAGCACTAAAGAAAAAGGGCAGAGTTATATGTACGGATCGATGTTCACATAAAACTATTCAATGGAATCTTTCGTGACAGAGTAATCAACTGCTCAAACAGTTCCAACAAAAAAAAAAAAAATGAACTGCTCAAACAGAAGAAGCTGGTAATTTTTTTAATTAGGGAGACTATATACCCTAATATATACTATGTCACAGTGTATATATTTATAATATCAAATAAGAAAGAAAAACCAAAAGAATACACAAGATTGGTAGTGATTATTTTTAATGTGGAAGTTATCTTCACTTTTTCTTGCTACGCTAATTATTAAAAAAACAAAAACTTACAAGAGAAAACTGCACACATCTCAATTACTTCTTTTATTTTTTTTATTTTTTTTTATTTTACCCTTTAACCTGCTGATAACCTTAAAACCGTCCACTTCTCAATAATGTCAATCGATTTACTATCTTTGCGGTGAAACAATAATAAGACTTTACAACTTAATATTTTCTCCACTGATATTATCATTTGTTACGAGTACTGTTTTTGACTATATAAACAAATATATATTTATATATATAGGAAATGTCTTATATCCGATATTAGATACATCTGGCACTTGTGACTTTCTATTTAAAAAAATAAAAAGTCATAAGTGCCGGATGTATCTTGTGTATAAATATATTTAAAAATGTTATATAATCAGATTAGCAATATATATATATATATATTTAAAGTACTTTGCAATTACCAAGTTCTAAAACATTTGGTGAGGTGTTTGTTGGTTAGAGATTCTATTATAAGCAGCGACAAACAAAAATGTGACAACAACTAAGCAAGGAGTGAAAGAACAATACATTTTTAGATAAAAGAGAATAGTTAAATGAAATCAAGAAGTACTTGAAAACTAAGATTGCCTATGATCTTCAAGTGATGTTCCTAAGTGGAGGAGCACTGATTACACTTCTGATCACTGAGTACTTTTCTTCCCTTGTGCGAGCTTCAAGGGACATATAACTTGGCTTGGAATATATTGGAAAGCATAACTAGCTTGTTATAATCAATATTGTTGGTATTATTCATTGTAGTTTTCTTTTTTTCTTTTTTTTCCTTACCCTTTTTCCTCTTTCCACTTTTCTTTTTATTTTATTTTTTGTTGGTTTTCCTATTACAAGGGTAAGAAAATTTGACCCTTTTTTTTTTTTTTATTGTTCTTTTTATGAATCCAAGGTCAAATAGTTGCCAAGTTTTCAGATTTTAAGGATTTGAAATAAGTTACTCCTAATGTGCTTGTTTTTACAGTGACGAAAGTTAAGAAAACAAAGATCAAACCATGCAACAGCAAACTAATGCGGTTTCCTCAACGCCACTATATATGTATACATGAGCAACTAAATTTCTCTTTCCATTTGTAAAATAGAAAATGACGATAAAAAAAGAGAAAAAAAAAAAGATCGTTTATTGGGACCTTTCAATTTTCCTGTTATAGGATAATATTTCTAGTAAGAGAATTAATATGTAAACTTATATAGTGTGATTACCTAATGATTAAAAAAAATATTATAATTGTGTTTGTGATTTAAGGTTCAAATGTTGAGAAGTCTTTTTAAGTGTATCAAATATTATAAAAGCTGATATGTGTGGTTTTAGTTTGTCCATGATGATACCTCACATATCCTAACCGTTAGCATATTTGATAGAGCTGAGATAACGTGTCTTCTGTTGAGAGATAGGGGCCGACGATAGGGCCTTTATCATGTTAATATCTAAGACAACCTCTTTGATAATCTCCAAAGAGATATGTTGTCACCGATTGTCCCCTTTTCCAAAATTTTTTTTCCCCAATATATATATATATATATATATGCAATAATGTTTTGCTCAAAGGAAAAAAGAGAGAGACATAACACTTTATCAGAGGCATATTTTGTTTGCTTTTCTCAAACTTTTGGCCAACATTGGAAACCAATTCTATATTTCAAACAAGATCATTTTGAAGATAACTACAATAGTATATCAAGTAGTATTTTATGGAGATTTTATTTAACTCTTCAATTCATCAACCCTACATATGTTGCCTGGCATATTATTTCACTATACCCTTTTAGGCACAAAAATAAAGCCAAGTTCGACAATATGGCTTCAAAAATTTTCCAACTAGTAATGTTTTACTTTATACTATAGAAGACAGATTTGCAAACAGCGGAGCAGACTCAAGATGTGAGAATTCAGGGGAAAAAGAGGGAAAAAAAAAAGAAAAAGAAAAAAAGGCTCTCAGAATAGTACTATTTGAACGTACCATAGCAATGACGTACAACATAATTTTTTTAGCATCTTAATAATCACGACAGTGGGGGCCTTGGGTTTTAAATTTTCCTCGTCGATATGTATGCCAACCTCATATGGTAGGGGACGGCAGAAGGTCCAAATTCACTTTTATGGGGGCATTTTTTTTTTTTGGCGGGATTTTTTTACGGTGTCACGCCGCGACATTATAGTGCTGGCACATGGAACTCTGATTCGATCTGACGACACTGTTTTTTAATGAATCTGTATTTAATGGTCATATCTTCTAAATTAAATGCGATACTGTATTCAAGAAAGTTATATACAGAAGTATATAGTTAAAATTTTAGTAATCTACGAGTTTAAGAATGATAAACCCTATAAGTAACTATCAATGAAGCGAAAAGGGTTACTTCTAAACTTGTGTTTAAGAGAGAAAATATTCTCTCTTTTTTTATTTATTTAAATTATTGCAATTTTAGACACAGAATATGCAAAGTGGGAATTTTTTTCACAAATAATGAGTCTTGTAGAAGTGAAGATAATCTTCTTTGTTGCCAGCTAAAAGAAGATAATCAAAGGAAACATGGCTAACTGATACGTTTTTGAGATTGAGACATCTTTAGAAAGGAGGAGTAATGGTTTCTTATGATGATATCTATGAATCCGAGAAGCAAAAAAAGTGCAGTAGAAATGCAGTGGTGGGTCCCAGATATGGCCAACCCCCTAACTAGATTCCTAAGACCTTTAAATCACTTTAATGGATCATAACCCACATTCTTTCTCACTCTTTCACCAACGCAAGATATTCAAATACATACATATATATTAAATACATAAAAAAGAATTGTTATCATCCATCCCGACCTTGAAACTTTTTACTTATTCTCATTTTATTTTTTAAATTTTAACTTCACTTTATTTTTTTATCAGAATTTCATTTAAAAATATAGGAAAAAAATAGTTGAATTAATCTTACTAAGTCCTTTTTGTTTGAATTTATCAAAAATAAAAAAAATAAAAAAGATTATATAACTGTATTTAACTCACTTTTTTTTATTTGTTTTTAATAAATGAGTAAACTAGGATTAAATTTAAAATTCAGACGATAATATGAGAGTTCTTAAAATTTAATAGACAAAATAAGAATGATCCTAAAAAAACAAAAAACAAAGACATAAATGAGAATAATTCCAAAAAAAAAAAAAAAAAAAAAAGAACGGTGAAAAAGGGTTACGCTGAAGGCAAAGTTAAGTGGCTGACATTCAAAAAAAGACCAAAACCTTAATGAGAAAATGTACGTGCAAAGGTGAAAAAGCCAGCCAACATGTGTACCCTGCTAGACCACTGTCATGTCCTTTTTCTATCATGGCAATGGTTCGGCTAGAATTTAGCTTAAATTGGGGTTTTTTTTTTTTTTTTTTTTTTGGGGGCATTATTTTTGGTAGCAAGTTGAAAATATTTTGAATTCTTGGAGGACAGATAATTGGCGACACAATGCTTCTATAATTGATCAAAAATGACTATTCATGCGGGTCTTCAGGACCCTTTTTTTTATTAAAAATGCCCCAAAAACTGTGCTAAAAAGATAAAGGGCAAAAAAAAAAAAAAAAAAAGGAGAACAACTTGATTAGGGTACTGTCACTGTCACTGTCATTTCTATAGATAGGAAATAAATATATGCACTGTTACATATACATCAACCAATAGTTCCACATACGCATATATATATAGATATACATACACATATACATATACATACACACGCATATATGTGTATATATAGGTGTGTGTGTCTTGTCCTTTGGGTTTCAAACAAAGCCTTTTCACAAGGATCTGCTAATGAAGTTTTTCGCCTTTTTTAACTCAGTAACCCCTTTTCTATACAGAAGAACAAATCCACAGAAACGGTAACATGTTTTCAGTACCAACTATCAAATCATACAAGACTAGAGAATTGCAAAGCTTCCAGATTTTTCAAATTAATTACTATGCAGCCCCTCCCCCATTTTTTTTCCTTTTTTTTTAATTTTTTTTATTTTATAGTTTTTGAATAAAAGAAAATAAAACTCTGCTCTTACCCACACAAATTGTGAATAAAACAAAGAAAACATCCTTGTAAACAGACATCAGTTGCTGCTGTAGGAGCCACTCTTCAAAACCATTACCAACCAGTTTCTCCACCTGCAGATTTGTCATGAAAATTTTATAACCCCTGTTACATTCAAAGGTTCTCTCACCTAGAATGATTGGTGTGTGTGTGTGTATATATATATATATACACACACGTGTGTGTGTGTGTGTGTGTGTGTGTGTGTGTGTGTGTGTATTATGTTAAATTAAATGGTTTAAGACAAGAAAAAGTTCCAACATCCATCAATTATACATTAAAATTAGGTCGACTATGATCCGATCCACTGGTAACTGGTTCACAGCTAACTCGCAAATTTATAGATCAAGGGCTCATTGGGTGATGTTATGTAAATCTAGAATATGATGTTTGGTGGGGTAACTATAACTTCAGAATCCTACTCATGGATCGAATAGTTATAACTGGTGATACTTTATGAAAGCACAAAAATATAAAGTTTTGGGAGTCTCACTCACCATTTAGAGCTTCTTATTTTGATTTGACCGTCACACAGCATACAGCCTTACGACCAGGTCGATCTTGGTTCGACAGACAGGACATCCCCATTTCTTAGCTTTTATCTCATTCAAGCAAGACATGCACCCGGCCATGTGGCCGCAGGGGATGCAAGCTCCCTCAATCGGAGAGTCCAAACAAATTACACAAGATGAAGAGTTTCTATCTTCTTTCGTATCGTCTAGTTTAGCAGGTGCGTTCTCAACGTCTTGGGAAGAAATATGAGCAGGACTCAACTCAATTGATGGATAGTGAACTGGACTGTCTTCTAAGATAGCATCCAAAATCGGAGGAGCTGATGCAATCAAATCTGGGGGAGGCCTTGTTGGGACCGCTGAATCAGGCTGGACCTCGCTATTCACAGTTGAGTTGCCACTTGGTGCAGGTCCATGTCCTGGCCATTCAATAGCATCCTGAGGGTTGGACGAACTTGCTTGAATGCTTAGGTTTGCACTTGGGGTTGTATTTTCCTCCAAAGCGGATTGAAGTGAAGCACTAATAGCCATAGCTAATTCATAATCTTCAGCATCTGATGGTGCGGTGGCAGACACTGGGTTCTGACTGTCAAGCAAAAATGCAGGATGTGCCTGATATATTCCATAAATTCAGGTTACAAATAGCATGCAACGTTGGAAAGGCCAAAATAATTTAAAGTTACAAATATTAGAATGCTAGTTTTTCCCCAAATTTAAATTAATGGCTAGAACGAGAATACAAGTACAGCACAGAGGAAAAAACGTGAAATTTTGCTATAAGCTATAACTGTAATAGCAATAAGGCTCCGCTAATAGTTCTCCATTACTAATGACTCCAACTTTAAAAATGCCAGCAGTTCATAGTTTGTACACCATGCTGCATCACTAATTCACCAAACAATGTTGTTTCCGGTCTCCAAGTAGTTTTTGACACTTTCTTTTATATGTCGAACAACTTATTTGCAACTTTTTTTCTCCAAAACAGAGTCCAAAAGTGCAGTTCGATGTTTATCAAGCGTAGATTACTCGAAATAAAACTTTCTAATTGTTATTATTTTTTCAATTCTAGACATGAAAATTTCACTCTTAGCACGAGAAGTAAGTCACATGCAACAATTGCACCAGACAAATGGTAGATAACAGTTACAGTTACATCTGTAAGTAAAGTTTGAATTACCTGTGGAATTCCTTTGCATGCATTGCAGAACTGCACAAGTTGTTGCCTATCATTTTCCTTTTCAGGTGCAAGTTTAATGCGTGTTTCTGGAAAGGAGAAGGAGTAAGTTCAACAGTGCGTAAAAGAAAAATAATCTATGAGTAACACCACAAAAGACACCTAAAGGTTACACTTACACACACATAAACATGCCTTTATAGTTTCTTTTGTCCCTAACTACGGGCGAGTTTATTATGATTGGAGGCTGGAGGAGGAATATGGCTAACTTAAAAGTACTGATAGTGACAAAACTAATTCGTACTAAGAGCACAAAGTTCTTAACGTTTTTTTTAGTGAACCAAGTTCTATGCTTATGTGCTTCTTTAACTATTTTGTTTGACTTAAGACAAAAATTTGGTTATTATACTTACGACTAAGCATTCGATGCCTACACCTTCTTCTCTGTCTCCTGCCTCTTGAGACTATGCATGGACAAGAAATATATTAAAGAACAAACCAAAAAAGAAATATCTGATTGACATCCACTCCTAAATTTGTGGCCAGGAAAAAAAGGTGTAGTTTTTCTAGCATCAAGCAATTACTTGTATGGTTCTCGAGGATTGTCACTGTAGGATCAGATTGGTTTGTTTTTGGTTCTTCCAAATTGGCTTTCCACAGTGCAATCATTGTCCGTGGTTGTGCGTCCTGCCCATTCACAATAGTGGCATTCAAGATCATGATAGTAGTAATGTTAATAGTAATAATAGACTGATTACTGCTTGTGTTACATAACAGTACAAAAACAATAACCCAAAAGACTCGACGCTTCTTATGTGCTGAAGCAACGTATGATAGTTGTATTAAAGGTGGAAAAGGAACAATGTTAGAGATCTTGTTCTCATAGTTGGAGAACTTCTTGCATTAAAATTTTAAGCCGATGGACAATAAAGGAACGCATTACAATAAAGGAACAATGTTAGAGATCTAAGATTTGCATTACAAATACAGTTTCTGATATATTTTACAGACTGACAAATGAAGAGTGTAATCGTGTAGTATAGAAAAGGCCATCTCTATAAAATGAAAACACAATAACAAACAAAAGACGAAGATTAATCTCGTTATTAACTATTTCACTTTCAAGATTATAAAACCACTGAATTAGACAAAAACTAGAGCATGCCTAAATCACTAGCAAACAACTCTACAGCAAAGCCCACAACAGAATTTGAATAATTGCAGTGGCAAATAAAGAAGGAAAACATAAATCTTTAAGATTTAAGGATCTACAAATTATACTCAGTAATACCTGTACGCTAGGATATAAAGCAAGCTGCAACTTGAAAGGCTTGGTGGGATTGCGGGAACCAGATGGTAAAACCACAACCCAACTACAAAAGAAAACAGCAGATATGAACACCTCAGATTTCTAACGCTTGACCAAAATATGATAAGTAGGGAAGGAAACATGGAAGCAAGAGTAGCAAATAAAAGATAATTCAATTGCAAGCATTATAAGTAAATAGCACTCACACTCTTCGTGAAAGTAACTGACGAGCCCATGATTCAAGAAACCCAAGCCCATGAAACTCCCGCATCCAACCAGAGAATAAGCAAATATGATTCTGCAGAAAAGAAAAAAAGACGTTTCAGGAAATTTCCTTTACACTGGAATATCGTATGTGTGTGCAAAAAGATAAAAAAATAACATACATCATGTACACAAACACAGAGAATCACATTACAAACTAAAATGTACCTCGATTGCACGGACAACATTGGTGTGCCCTTTTTCCCTAGCAACATCAAGAGCAGTTTGACAATCATCGTTCATTATTAACGCATTGGCTGAAAGTTTGAAGCAAATAATCATTCAGTATGCCGAAGATTATAAGGAAAAAAAAAAGGTTAACTATTACTCAAATAGCACAGCGCACCTCCATGTACAAGAAGTAACTTGACAGTACTTTGAAGGCCTCTTTTGGCTGCATGATGTAAAGCAGTCCCAGCATGACGACCTAAAATGCGAAAAAAGGGATTCAATGGTGCATTTCTCATATATAATACCAAATGCATCAACAGGATTTTCTTCATACACGGTTAGCATAAGAATTCAAAACTTATGAAACTTTTTATTAAGAAACAAAAGATTTTACGAATATGGAATAAACTTTTTTTAGTCACATAAAAAAAAGAACTTTTTCTTTCTTCAAAGAAAATCTACTTGTGATCCCTTTCCTCAAAATAATAACAACAATAAAAAAAGGGGATAAGCACCTAAACTTCGATCCCTGTGTTATCACGAATGCCGTGATCATCCACTATATTTTTAATTTCACCTTAAAAACCACCCTTTTGACAAAATCTGGCCAAGCTCACTTTGAGCAAAAGCAATTTTAACAACCTCTTTGATCAATTTGATCAACCTCGTGGTAAAAATGTTATATTCTACCCTTAATATTTGGCCAAGTTTTATCAAAAAGAAGATATTTAACATGAAATGAAAAACAGAAGAGATGATTATGACAAATTTCGATAAAACAACACTTAGAAACTTATCCCATTAAATATTAAAAAAATAAATAAACATTAAACTAAATCCCTTCCTTTAGAGCTAACCCTTTTGTCCTCCCTCCCGCGGCCGCCGCCCCCCCCCCCCCCCCAAAACTTAGCTTCTTAAAGCAAAATCTCTCAATTACAATTCAGCAAAATCAAAAAAAAAAAAAAAAAAAAAAAAAGAATAAAAAGAGAGAGAGAGAGAGCTGTAAACACTAGGCATACCAACACGATAAGCATTGACATTGGCGCCGAGTTCAATCAAAGTTTTCGCAACATTGTAAAGCTCCGGATTCATGGACGCCACGATCAGAGGGGTTTTCCCGTCTTTATCGATCCACTGACCATAAAACATAAATACATATATATACATATGTGTACAAAATCATCACTTTCAGTATAAACTCAACAATCGCCCTCAAAATTACGCAAATTTTCTAAACAAATCGCAAATTCAACAAACAAAAATTACGAAAATCCAAATTCCTCGACTTCCGATTTTTTCCTTTTCTCTTTACCTCGAGACCTGCGCCTTCCCTGGAGAGGGATTTGATTCCTTCGCTGTTGCCATAGCTGACTTGCTGATAGAGAAGCTCGTCCTTGGATTGTTGCTGCCCCATTCTGATGATCGGAACAACTCTCGAAGAAACGGAGACTTTTTTTTTTTTTTTTAAAGAGATTTTCTTTCACGGAAAACTAGAGATTGGTATTTTGTAGGAGCAATTTCCCGGAGAAACAGCAAAGACTTTCCTTTGATTTTCCGGGAAAATAAATATGTGAATGAAACATGGACCCGTTTTGATGATGGACCATCGTTCTGATCCTGTACCTCTTAGCAAAATAATTTGAAATCCGGGAAAAAGGTGCAAATATGACGTCATCTTCCCCAAGATGAGAAATAAATATATATTGCAGATTAATCCCTAAATTTTTGCATATTGTAAAAAATAGTTATGTAGCTTGGGCAAAGATGGAGTCGCAGTACTTTGTAAGTGGGCGTGTTATGAAAAATATAAAAAAAGAAAAAGTTTATTAAATAGAGATACAGCTATAAGTTTCAATTATGGAGTGGGGTATAAATTTAATTTTTCATAACATGGGACCACAACTGATATCTATCAAAAAAATTAGGTGTAAAAATCGAAATGTAGGACATCTTGTGTCTTTTGATTTGTAGTTCTGATATAGCCGAGAAAATGCACTAGCGAATATTATAAGTGAATGATTTGGATTGTTATTTCACATGAGTATTACATGAACTTGATAGAAATCAATAATTCAAATTATGCACAAAAGATACTCATAAGCCTCTACTGGAACCACGCATCGTAGGTATTAATTATTTGTGTGAAGCTCACAGTTTGTGTCTTTAAATACTTGATTGGCTCTAAATAACTACAAGTACAACAATTTTAACCAACAAAGAACAATGTAACAACCTAAACCTAAAGCATCCCTTAAACTTGTTTACCACCAAAATCCCCCAAATTCATAAGCTGCGACCTTGATTTGTAACTTATCATCCCATTTAAACTATAAGTTTGAAAAATAAGTTCTAATTTCTACAAGAGAAAGTATTATAAAGAAACTTTTTAAATAGTATCTAAAAAAAGTCTTAAATGGTTATCCAAACGTGCTACAAGGTTTTGGAATGATTACATTGAAAAGGTGTAAGGACTTAATGCTAAAA
>JAFMPE010079532.1:0-13881 GCA_024759925.1 Ficus religiosa
GAATATATGCCCAACAAAAGCTTAGACTCGTTCCTATTTGGTTAGTTCCTCAAGCCCAAGTTTAACTAAAATTCAGTATGATAAAATGTCAACTTGAAGATATTAATAACTAGATTTTAATAATGAACACTGATTACATTTGCAACTGGTACACTAACTAAATTATGTTGAGAGGTGTATTATGCATAAGTCTTGAAAAGCTCAAAATGGTTACTAAGCTCATACTTTCCTAATGGAAATCCATTCAGACAGAAAGAAATGCATGTTACTGAACTGGAAGTGCCGCTTCGATATTGTGTTGGGAATTGCTAAAGGGCTCCTTTATCTTCATCATGATTCAAGGTTAAGGATCATCCATAGAGATATGAAAACTAGTAATGTCTTACTTGATGAAGAAATGACCCCAAAAATTTCTGACTTTGGCTTGGCAAAAATTTTTGGAGGGAAACAAATGGAGGCGAGCACAAACAGAGTAGTTGGGACATAGTAAGTTCTTGAGCTGGACTTCTTTTTTTTTTACAATGTTTCCCTATCACCAATACATGTCTATTGGATTCTAGCTAGAAAATTCAAATCATATACCTCAATCCACTAACCAACCAACCAATTATTGTAATGCAGTGGTTACATGTCTCCAGAGTATGCAATACATGGGCTGTTCTCAATCAAATCAGACGTTTTCAGTTTTGGTGTCATCATACTTGAGATCATTAGTGGAAAAAGGAACACTGGATTTTATGAATCAGAAGAAGCTTTGAGCCTTCTTGATTATGTGAGTGTTACTTTTGCATTAAAGCCAACCATTTCTTTCTGTGGTAATCTGAATAGGCTTCGCTAATGTAATTGCAGGCTTGGAAATTATGGAAAGAAAACAAGGCACTGGATCTGATGGACCCAACATTGAGAGACACTTGCAATGAAAATGAGTTCTTGAGATGTTTCATAGTGGGACTATTGTGTGTCCAAGATGATCCAAATGATCGCCCCACTATGTCAAATGCGCTTTTCATGCTTGGAAGTGAAAGTGGAAGTCTTCCAAGTCCTAAACAACCAGCCTTTGTTGTGAGAAGATCTCTTCCTAGTAGAGCTTCTGCTGATGATAAACCATTGTCCAGGAATGAATTAACAGATACCTTAAACGAAGGCCGGTGACAACTTAGACTCTCTTTTAGCAAATACTTTAAATTTTTTTTTACTTCTTCTATTCTTGTAAACCTGAGACATGTGTTGAATAATTAATTTAGTTTCAAAAGAGTTTGATTTTTCAATGGTGGACATACAGCTCTTTATTGGTCTGTTTCTTAGTATCAAATTATCTATCAATCATTATAGAGATTAGACAGACCAAGAATTTGGAATTTGAATGTCTCTTTTAAATAGTTGGTTGAGCTTGACGTTGATAAAGGGCAAGTAAACCAAGAGATTACTGTGTGGTGTAGATGAAGATTTTTTTTTCTTCCCCTCGTCAATCTATCTCTCATTCTAACTAATTGGTAATTGATTAAAAAGTTCTAATTTATCTTGAAGTTTCAACATTGTCTGCAAAAGTTTTTACGCAAGAATGGACCCCAAGACCGAGTCATCAGCCATGATTGTTGTTCTTTTCCCGTGCCTGTTTCCCAAGAGCTATTTCTCTCTGGGAGCTGATGCCATCTCTGGAAATGAATCTCTCTATGCTATTCAACTATATTGTTAGCAGGTGGATTTCTTTCAACTTGAATTATTATTATTTTTTTTAAAACCAGGCGAGGCTCAAAACTACTGCTACGTTGACATATGGCACCGAAAATATCCTCATGGAACGTAGTCTCTGGGTAACAAATAGGGAGAACCCAGCCACTTTCTATTCAGAGTTAAGAATGGCAATTTAGTGCTTTTCAATGATTCAAAAATCCCAACATGGTCCTCAGATGTGATCTCTACTAGTTTTGCTTCTGTACAAGCAGTACTTCTGGATAACAGAAACCTTGTCTTAGCTGATGGATAACCGGCCTTCGTCCAAAAGGAGAGGCTCTAGGTGGCAGCTTCTTCTTCCTCTAGATAATGACACTGCTAACAGAGACTTGCAATGAAAATGAATTCTTGAGCTGCATTGTATTAGATTATTATGAGTTGAGCAGGACCAAATTGATCGTCAACTTAGCATGAGTGTCGGAGTGAAATAATACACGTTTAGACTGAACATGGAAAAGGAGAGGTCAACTTTGCCTAGGGTGAAACAAACTATGCCAAAGTTCAGAACAAAAACAAAGGGAGAAAAAAAATGACGTTGAATGTTTTGTTCTTTCTTCCTAAAAAGAAAAAGTTGAGGACATGTTCCACATATATATTCAAATTTCTATAGTCAGTAACTATCGTCTCACATTTTGAAAAGTCACAAACTCAACCTCAACCACATATTATTTTGCAACAATTCACACATTTCCTAAGACAAATGTTGGTCCAACCAACTACAATTTATGTGAAGAACATGAAAAAGATTGCAAAGATGATGATAGAGAAATCCTTGTGATTTTGCAAAAAGTCATCTATCTTGTTCTTCGAAATATTACTATGGATTTAAACCAAACTTTGCACTATGCAAAGTTTCAAACTTACCATTCTAATTTCTATGGCCACTATGTACCGTTTCACATTTTGAAAAAAAAAAAAAAAAAAAAAAATAATTTTACTGATAATGAGAGGACACTGCACCCCTGACGACCTTGTAGTCAGCTGTTTAGCTTCGGCAAGGTTCTTAGAAATTCCTTGGAACAACTTAAATATCAGGATTTCTCTTCTTCTTGTTTCTCAGTTCATTCACGGTAACTAAGTAACAGTTTTAACACCTTAAGTATTTGCTGATATGGATATCAAGACCAACCTTGGATTTATGCTCGCTGTTCTCTTATTGTGTTTGTTTCTGACGACCACTATCTGCCTCGGAGTAGATATCATGTCAGCCAATCATTCCCTCTCCGGAAACCAAACCATGGTATCGGCAGGTGGGGTCTTTGTGCTGGGATTCTTCAAACCAGGTAACTCTTCAAACTACTATATTGGCATGTGGTACAAAAAAGGGTCTCTCCAGACTGTAGTTTGGGTGGCCAATAGGGATAAGCCAGTTTCGGATGGATTTTCATCCGAGCTGAGAATCTCTGATGGAAATTTAGTTCTTTTCAATGAGTCCAAAATCCCAATTTGGTCCACGGATGTGAACTCCACTAGCAGCTCCACTTCTGTGCAAGCAGTTCTTCATGACAATGGAAACCTTGTCTTGAACGATGGATCCAATTTGCCCGAACTTTTATGGCAAAGTTTTGATAATCCCACTCATGTATTTCTACATGGTAGCAAACTTGCTTACAACAAAATCGCAAAAAGAAACCAGCGTCTCATTTCATGGAAGAACTCAGAGGACCCTGCCCCCGGCCTCTTCTCCATTGAGCTATACCCGAATGAAAGCTCGTATAACATAGAGTGGAATAGGTCAAGAAGATATTGGACTTCTGGATCTTGGAATGGGAAAACTTTCAGCTTAATGGCTGAGATGAACCGTGGTTATTTCTATGATTTCAAGTTTGTTTCAAACGATAATGAACCTTACTTCACCTATTCGGTTCATAACACCTCAGCTATCCAAACTGCTTTGATTGTGATGGACGTTTCGGGGATGATTAAGCAACAAAATTGGGTGCCCAGTACAGGGTGGACTATATTCAATTCTCAACCGAAGCAACAATGCGAAGTTTATGCTTTTTGAGGAGCATATTGGAGCTGCAATGAGAACAACGTTCCCCCTTGTCATTGTTTGGCGGGTTTTCAACCAAAGTCACAGGATGCTTGGGATTTAAAGGATTACTCTGATGGGTGCGAGAGAGAAACTGAGTTATAATGTGGAAGCTGCAATCTTGACGTTGAAGAGGTAGATAGATTCCAGGAAATTTCCAGCGTGTCGTTGCCTGTGAATGAAGGTTCTGTGTTTGGTAAAAATAGCAATTTCACATGTCAATCAACATGCTTAAATAACTGCTCTTGCAGTGCTTATGCTTACAACGGAAGTCGTCGTTTAATTTGGAATGGAGATCTCTTGAATCTTAAAAACTTCAGAGAAAGTGATAGCAATGGAAGTACTCTCTATTTTAGACTGGCAGCTCATCCTATAGAGTCTTCATGGTCACAAAATCGGAGGTGCAACATTCTCTTGATTGGGATGACAAGTTCCGCCGTGGTCATCTCTTGTGCTGCTTGCCCTGTTTATTATCTGAGAAGGAAGAAATTAGCCAAGAAACGAGGTAATTAGTCGGCAAACAATATTTTCCTCAAGTATTTCACAGTGATTAAAAATGATATGACTTGAATTGAGCTTTTAATCCAGGTAAACGGAGAAACATTCAGGGAAATCGGGCGGTGAATTTGTATGACAGTGAGAGGCGCATCAAAGACTTCTTACTTTCAGAACATTTCAGAGAAGATGAAAAGAAGGGCATAGAAGTACCATTTGTTGTTTTGGAAAGCATGCTAGCTGCCCCTGATAACTTTTCAGAAGCAAACAAACTTGGGGAAGGAGGGTTTGGCCCTGTTTATAAGGTAATTTGGTGATCCTCAATGTTGCATTCATCAGGGCCTTTTTTGAAAAAAAAAAAAAAAAATATCACACACATATATATTATATGATGTTTTAATTGAATTTTGTTTCACGGAAAATTTCCAGGAGGACAAGAATTTGCTTTAAAGAGGCTCTCAAGCAGATCAGGGCAAGGCTTGCATGAATTCAAGAATGAGGTCCTGTTGATCGCCAGACTTCAACATCGGTACCTAGTTAGACTTTTGGGCTACTGTGTCGAAGGAAACGAAAAAATGTTGCTCTACGAATGCATGCCCAACAAAAACTTAAGACTCTTTCTTATTTGGTGAATATCTCCATCTTAAGTTTATAATTTTTAATATGATAACATTTTATCTTAATGTCTCGCAGACTTTTCTTTTACTATTTATGGTATGGCAAGTGCCATTTTTTATGCTACAAATTTTTTAAGTAACCTTTTTTTTTGTTAAGAAACATTGATTAAGATATCGACTGAATTTGTGCTTTCAGAATGGAAACGTATCAAGATCGAAATGTATTCACATTGCTGAACTGGGAGATTCGCTTTGACATCATATTGGGAATTGCCAGAGGCTTCCATTATCTTCACCATGATTCAAGGTTAAGGGTTATCCATAGTGATTTGAAAACGAGCAATATCTTACTTGATGGAGAAATGAATCCAAAAATTTCCAATTTTGGCTTGGCAAAGATTTTCGGAGGGAAACAAATGGAGGCAAGCACAAATAGAGTAGTTGAGACATGGTAAGTTTTTGATCTGCACTTTTTAGCTAAACTAGTTTCCCCACAATCAACACCTTATTCACAAACCATCATAATAATTCTTTGTTATGTAGTGGTTACATATCTGTAGAGTATGCATTACATGGGTTATTCTCTATAAAATCAGACGTTTTCAGTTTTGGTGTGGTTGTACTTGAGAACATTAGTGGGAAAAAGAGCACAAGATTTTACCGATTGGAACAAGCTTTGAGCCTTCTAGATTATGTGAGTGTTACGACTGCATTCTTCTTTCTTAAAGCCTAGTATGTCTCCCCGAGGTAATTTCAATAGATCTTTCTATTGTGTTGCGGGCGTGGAAATAGTGGAATGAAAACAAGGCACTAGATCTGATGGACCCAACATTGAGCGAGACTTGCAATGAAAATGAGTTCTTAGGGTGTTTCAATGTCAGACCACTGTGTGTGCAAGACGATGCAAGTGATCGTCCTACCATGTCAAATGTGCTCTTCATGTTTGGAAATGAGAGTGGAGGTCTTCCAAGTCCTAAAAATCCAGCCTTTGTTGTGAGAAGATCAGTCTCCAACGGAGGTTCTGCTGAAAGACCATTATCAAATAACCAGTTAACTGATACCTTTAACGAAGGTGGGTGATATATTAGACTTTCCTCGGTACTCTTGCTGGGCTACAACTGACTCAATTTTCATAAAATAATAAAAATAGAAAGCATGTTTTTGAGAATAAATAACAGTACTACGTCTTATAATATGTTATTTATCTAATTAATTTTATTATTTACTTAATAAATTTTTTATTTAATATTAAATTTATAATTTACTTCAAATATTTTAAAACTTTACTATTTATTTTTATTATTTTTGTAAAAATGCTATTACTATTTCTCTTTTATACATGAATTTGTGAAATGGGAGTCTTTCAACTCCAAATCAACCAGCCTTTGTTCTGAATAGATCTCTCGTTATTCTGGTAAGCCATTATCCACTAATAAGTTTACAGCCATACCTCAGAACTCGGCTAGTTACAATGGAGATCACTCTCATCACCTGTCTTTGCTAACCGTCCGGGAAATCTTTCCCATTACCCGTCACATTCTTTGTTAATATAATTATAGATTTTTTGAAAATTACATAACCTTAAAAAAAAAAAAAAAAAAAAAACTACGCAACGTAAAACAAAAAATAGATAATATGTACTAATTAATATTAATCAAATAAAATTGCAAACTAAAAATTAGCTTTTTATTTCGTTCTTTTTTAACGAGAAAGATGTAGTTAGTAATATGCATAATATTAATTTATGTGATATAAATATATAGCGGGGTCCCTGCCCTGCCTTTTATTTGGGGGAAAATTTTTTGTTTCCATCCCCGTTCTCATCATTGAATATTGTTGTCTATTCCCATTTAATTTAGATCAAAACCCCGGGTCATCCGGTAAGGTGTATTGTCATCCCTGGATTTGGATCCGAGGTCCAAATAACTCCCTAATCAAATTCAGCCTTTTATTTATATTATTTATTTTTATTTTTTTCACTTTGCCCCCTCAAATTCTTTCGGTCGGCAGAATCGTTTTTCTCAAATTCTCACTTTGTAAATTCTGTTTGCCTTCCAAGAAAATGACTGAAAACTTTAGATCTTCTCTGCCATCGCCGTCGTTTAACAATCGCCGCTGTCATCGTCCAACCTAAGGTATTACTCTCAAATCGTCTCGCAATTTTTGTATTCTCAAATTCTCTCACAGCTTCTTGCTTTTTTACTCCGTTTGGCTTCTGAGAAAACGGGAGAAAAGTTCAAAATTTCTCCACCGTTTGGCTTCCGAGAAAATGGAAGAAAAATTTAAAGATTCTCTGTCATTTGCTCTAATCTGCTCATCTTAATCTACAATCTCTGTCGCTTGATGTGATTAAACAATTCAATTATAAACTCGATTATAATTTTGGCCCCAAATCACGCTTTCTCCGTCTATCACCTCTGCTGACGAAGCTCGGACACCGGTGAGTCATCCGCCTAGCTCCGACAACAATGACTCCTAGGCGAAACTCCGACTCCGACTACTCTCAATGCCAGAACTCCAACGCCGGACGTTCATCTCATATGACTAAGGTCTGTTTGCCATTTCTACGATTAAAATTAGGTTCTGTTTATTTTGTGAGTTCTTGTTGTATTGTTTTGCGGTTTTCGTTTCAATTCAATGTGATGAATCTCAATAATCCAATAGTGTGTACAGATGACGAATTCATCTCTTCTTCTAAGTTTTGCTGGTTTTGATTACTTTCTATCTCCATTACTATAAGAACTTACTTTTGCTTTACTTTCTTGTTTCAGGTTCGTGCACTATTCCCTACATTCGTGTCTTTGATTTCCTGTGGAAAATTTTGAGTCAATCATTTGGTGTTTGGTTGCCGAGAAAATCTAGGAATGTAGACTGGTTTGAATTTGTGAAACTTGAATTGATCACTAAATTCAATCTCCTGGTTTTCCAAGTCTCAATCTTGATGCATTTTGGATCCTTGCAACAGGCCAAGTAGGAACAGCTTCATAAGAAAGATGCAAGATTTGGAAGTTGGAACAACTTCAGGAATTGTAGCTTGTTTCTGGTATGGTTAAAAACTATGACTCAAACTCAGCTTTTCCATTTGCCTCTGTCCATACTACTAAGAAATTTTATTTTCAGATTCCAGATTTACTCAGCAGGAACTTCCAGCATGCAAGCCCATTCATGCACCAAGATGGGTAATATTCTGTTTTGATCTTCCTACATTCATGATATATATGTACTGGTGATATCTACATACCGGGAACTAATTAACTGTATCTCTTTCTCTCTTACTGGTGTTATCTGTCTAAATCTGTGTTTTTTAAGGTGATTTTAGCTTTTATGCTTGTTAGCATTGTCTTCATCCCCGTTGGAGTTGCTTCCCTCTTTGCTTCGCAAGATATATGTTCAACTGAGCTCTAACTCTGTTTTTTCAGTCCTTTACTTTTCTAATTTCCAGTTCCATTCACATGCAGATGTTAGGTGCCCAAATAAGGAAGAATATCAAGTGCATGAATCTCAAGTACACAGAGTTCAAATTTCCCAAAATCAAGAACAAATTTCTCAAGAACAATGCGACATAGGATTCTTTCGGCTTCAAACCAAGGGCTTACTGCCTGTAAAAGTACCAAATTAAGGTAAAATACAATACAATATATAATAAGGATTGCGAATTGGTATACTTGTTATTAAATAATGAGAAATACATAAATTGTCTCACTCTTCCTCGATCTTGATGACTATTGGGGGTTAGGATCTTTATCGAGTTCTTTGACTAATTGTTCTTTATAAATTATTGGCCAAGGTCCATTTTATTGCCAATATTTATGGCGATGTCACTGTTTTATTGTAAAGCTTGATGCTTGATAGGTTTTGTTTAATTAATTGAAAGATTTTGAAAGATGGTAGATTTTATATTAGATCTTGATGCGTAAAACTGTTGGTAAGAATGTAGTTCTCTTCTTGTTTCTTATAATTATTTTAGGACATTCGATAGTTTGACGACAAGATGCATTTTAATGCAGAAAAAAGGTAAGTCATGAAGCGAGAAAAGAAATAGAACGGTAATAACCTTTCTTAATTTGTAATATCAAACAACTTATTTGTCTACTTATCTTTGACTTCACTTTTTCATTATCTGGATTGCTAATGAGGAAGATAAACTAACCTTTATTAATTTTTCACAGGAAACAGAAGAAAAGACTTAGGGAGAAGCATTGGAAAATGAAAAGCTTATGTTTCAAGCTATGCAAAGGAAGAAGAAGCACTAGGAAATGAAAAACTAATGTATCAAGCTATGCAGGGGATGGAGAAGCAGAAGGAAATGATACTGAATATGGATTATAGATCTTAGTATATTTAGAGTATTTTAGATATATGATATTCGTTTTGAATGAAATTTGTTTACTAGTTGGATATGGATATTGAATTGGATGATGATTTTTATGGTTAAATGTATTTGTGAAATTCTTTTTATAAATGGAAGAGATTCCTTTTTCATGATTATAATTCTTATATTATTTAGAGTATCATTTTATTATTATTATTATTTTTTTGTGCGGCAAAAAATAATATCGGTATGATATTAAGTGCAGCAAGAAGTTTTGCGGCAATTAAAAATTGATGTATTTTTTTGCCGTGTTTGATGTGTGGCAGTTATAAAAGTGCCGCAGTCAATTAAGACCTTGGCACTCCTGGGTTTTAAAAAATGCCGCAAAACCTTTTGCGGCATTTTTTCCACTTTTTGCGGCATATTTCTAGTGCCACTAAAAGGCATATTTCTAGTAGTGAAGTTTTGTTAATTGCTAAACTTCAGCATCGGAATCCTGTTCGCCTTTTGGGGTATTGTGTTGAAGGAGATGAGAAAATGTTGCTCTACGAATATATGCTCAACAAAAGCCTAGACTCGTTCTTATTTGGTAAGTTCCTCCCAAATTTTAACTACATTTAGTCTAAAATCTTAACTCTAAGATACTGATAATTAGATTGCATTTACAATTGACGCATCTACTAAATATGTATTAAGAGGTGCTTTACACATAAATTTTGAAAAGCTCAAAATGGTTAGTAAACTCATGCTTTCATAACGGAAATCCATCCAGATAGAAACAAATGCATGTTACTGAATTGGGAAAGCCGTTTTGATATCGTATTGGGAATCACTAAAGGGCTCCTTTATCTTCATTGTGATTCAGGGTTAAAGGATCATCCATAGAGACATAAAAACTAGCAATGTCTTACTTGATAAAGAAATGACCCAAAAAATCTCTGACTTTGGCTTGGCAAAGATTTTTGGAGGGAAACAAATGGAGGCAAGCACGAAAAAAGTAATGGGACATAGTAAGTTCTTGAGCTAGGCCTTTTTTTTTTTTTTTTTTTTTTAATTGGGTTTCCCTATCATCAACATGTGCCTGTTGGATTTTAACTATCAAGTTCAAATCACCTAATAATATATTTCAATCCTGCTAACCATCGAACTGATTGCTATGATGCAGTGATAACATGTCTCCAAAGTATGCATTACATGGTTTGTTTTTAATCAAATCAGACGTTTTCAGTTTATGTGTTGTCATACTTGAGATAATTAGTAGAAACAAGAACTCTAGATTTTACCTCAGATGAAGCTTTGAGTCTTCTAGATTATGTGAGTGTTACTAATGGCAATAAAGCCTACTATTTCTCTCTATGGTAATTTGAACAAGCTTCACTAATGTATGAATTTCAGCCTTGGAAATTATGGAAAGAAAACAAGGCCCTGGATCTAATGAACCCAACATTGAGCAAAACTCGCAATGAAAAAGAATTCTTGAAGTGTTTCAATGTGGGACTGTTGTGTGTACAAGATGATCCAAATGATCGACCAACCATGTCAAATGTGGTCGGCATGATGGTAAGTGAAAGCAGAAGCCTTCCAAGTCCTAAACAAGCGGCCTTTGTTGTGAAAAGATCTGTTTGTAACAGAGCTTCTTCCGAAGAAAAACTTTTATCGAGAAACGAATTAACAGATACCATAAAGGAAGGTGGTGACAACTTGGACTGTCTTCAAGCAGATACCTTATATTAAGGTCCTTACAACAAGTCCTGCGGATGAGAAGCTCTACTTCATCTGCTTCTTCTTCTATTATTGGAAATAAGAAACGCGTTTTAGTTAACGATTTAGTTTCAAATGGGTTTGTAAATTAGACATACTAAGAATTTGGAATATGAATGTCTTTCAAACAGTTGGTTGAGTTGCCGGTTGAAAGCAAGTAAACCGAGTGATTGCTGATACGGATGAGTATATGAATAGTATTTCAATTAAGAGTTAATACTTTTCGATTAGCGTCAATTTCAGATAATTAAGATGTGTGACACCCTAGAAATTCATAAACTTGATTTCTTGAATTATTATCATGGATCTCCTTTATTAATATACTTCTAATGAATTATTTTGATGAATATCAAATTTCAAGATCATGAATGATTGTACATGTATAATTACTATGATGATGCCGATGATCTAACAATATTGAGTTTCTCTATTTAAATAAGAAATTATAGATACATAAAAGATGAGTTAAATGACATATAAATTTATATGAAAAATTTATTATGTCGTATTAGAGGGATAAATGTTAATTTTTGGGAAAGAACCACGATTTTTAATTAGTCGGTCAATTTGATGACTTTAGTATTTATTTCGCTCATATCAATAGTTAAGTTTTGAGAGTATGATTAGAAAAATTAATTGTCACATTGATAGAAGATGAATAATTATGATTTACTCTTAGAAAATCCAAAGGTGTAAGATTTATTAAGAATTGTGCTTATATTTAAAATCAATGGTGTAGATTTTATGTTAAAGGATCCTAGGTAGATCAATGGCCAAGCTTTGAATGATAAGTGACCAATGAGAGTTTAAGGTAAGGATTGGTGTGATGGAAGATCCAATGGATGAGAATAAGGATGACAACCTTTGATCAATGTTGGAAAAATTGGAAGAAAGAAAAAATAAATAAAATGAGAAAGCCAAAGGGGGATCCGGATTTGGTGGTCAAAAGCAAGAAGAAATTTGAACAAATGTGAAAAAAAAGAAAAAAGAAAAAAGAAAGTAGTGCATGCATACAACCTCATGTAAGAGATGGTAGGGCTTGTTTTGGCAATATGACACAAAGAAGAGACAAGTGAAAGTGATTCCTCGTGTCCACTTTGTTGAACAAAATTTTCACACCAACTCCCTCCCTTAAGTGGCGGTAATCCAAGGGGAGAATCAACCAAAAACTTTTCATTTTTACCCCTCAGACTATAGCTTCTTTAAAGCAAATGTTGATTGAAAAGAAACTCCCAACATCTCATTTTATTCTCACACAAGTTAAGCTCAAAAACCCTAGCTTCTCTAGCCACCACAAAAAAAAAAAAAAAAAAAACCACCAACACTATTTTGCATCTCCAACACCCCTCTAGCACCTTCCTCCCTCCATTTTCAAACTCCAAACAACACCGTTACCAAGTTCGAAGAAGTGTGAAGCGGAGTTAGAGGATACGTTGCTAAAGGTAAACTAGTGGTATTCTTTATGTTTTAGTCATTTTTTTTTTTTTGGAGAACTAAAGTATGATGTTTAGTTATAATCTTAATGTTAGACTTCTTCTTACCTAGGAAAAGGTTTTGAGAAGAAATTTGGAGGTCCAAGATCTTAAAGGATCCACGGAGTATTTTGGTAAGATCTATGAACGTTGTTAGAACTTGTGGTTGTTGTGGTAATATGGTATACATTAGAAACTTTAGTATGAAAAATGAATTATATGATAAGGTTCTACAGAGGATAAGCTTCATTTTAGGCATTGGAATCACTTGGTTTGCTTTTGTATGTCTAAAGATATGTGCATTTGAAGTTGTGACACAAAACTAGAGAGAAATGGAACCTTGGGGGTACAGTCTAGCCACGGGTTTTATGTACTCCGAACCTTTTAGTCTCAAAATTTTAGATTATAAGTATTGTTATGATTTTTCTAAGTTTACTCATAAATCTAGGCATATGGTACATATATGGGACCAACAGTTACAAAACCTAAGTTTACGGTATGAAACAATCAAACGCTAAAGGAAATAACTTTTTGACTATAAAGTAGACATCTCAAGCTTTGAAATAAGTTATCGTGCATATAAAACGGATATGCACATAAATTTTAATAGACCATATAACATTGTCTTATAATCTGGCAAACTGAGAATTCACCAAAAGACACTTAGGAAAACGTCCGCATTAGTATTTGAAACACTTGAAATCTTGGAAAGAAAATTATAAAGACAGAAACCATGTACTTCAAGCTTTCTAACGAGTCATCAAGTGTCCAAAACGAGATTATACTGAAATTTAAATAAATCTTATAAGTTAAAATCCTACACCGATAAAACGATTAAAACATTAAAATGTGACAAAAGGTTAAGTCATAACATATGGACATATTGATTTATGAAATGAGTTGGTATTAAGTATATGATCAAATAATATGAAAACTCTAACTTTATAAAATTGAATCACAAGTTTTTAAATGGACTAAAATAAAGTACACTAGAGGATTACTAGGTATATACCAAGATACTACCTTAACCCAACTAAATGATCATAACTAATCACATTGAGCCTTACAAGCCCAATACTAAATGGAAGGTATATACTTAGGTGACTCCTTATCACCTTGATTGGTTAATTAATTAAGAAATAAACTAATAAATATATAACAAAATGTAATTATGTTAAGAAAATTAATTAGTAATTACTAAAGTAATTAATTAATTAATCATAAGAGTTAAAAAATGATAATTAGTTGTGTAAGTAAGATTATGTTGAGTAACTGAATAATTATAATTAGAGGTGGGAATTTGGGCCGGGCCAAACGGGCTGGCCCGTGGCCCGTTATTTTCGGCCCGGCCCGCATTCAACGAGCCCAATAAAAGCCCGGCCCTATAATAAGAGGCGGGCTGGGCTCTCCTTTTAGGCCCGACGGACCGGGCCGACCCGTTATTAAAAAAATAAA
>JAFMPE010079643.1:9574-23455 GCA_024759925.1 Ficus religiosa
AGGTATTCTTTATGCAGGGGATAAAGCCTTTCATCGTCCATAGCGACGGGCAGAGGGCCAGCCAGAGAGGCTCTCCCCATCCCTGCTGGGTTGTCTTTTGTTTTCCCCTTCTAGGAAACATTTACATGCAGCATCTTTCACCCTCGACATTTTAGGCCCCACCATTTCAGCATTTATCCCCCTAACAATAAATGCTTGTTTCTTTGACCCTTTTCAGGTTTCACACACACACATGAGAGAGAGAGAGAGAGAGAGAGAGAGAGAGGCAACTTGGCACAGAAACGAGAGAGAGAGAGAGAGAGAGAGAGAGGGAGGGAGGCAACTTGGCGCAGAAATGAGAGGCAACTTGGCACAGAAACGAGAGAGAGAGGCAACTTGGCACGGAAATGAACCAGACACGCCAACAAAAAATGCAGGATAAAATAAAAAAAAAAAGTTTGTAAGTTCAAGAATTATTGGGAGTCTACCCAGCATCGGCTGAAAAAACTGATATCTCTACTTTACAAAGAATAATACTTTACAAAACTGTAAACAACAATGACAAACGATACAGCCTGAGAGAATAAGCAACGTCGCTCTAACCAGCAACAAGGACACAAAAACAAACTCAACAAAACCAAACAAATTTTACATGACCCCGCGCTGCTATTTTCTCCCTCTATTAATTCAACACCCTCGAAAGGTGCATTCTGTAGTGCAACTTCTATGGGGGTGAAAGAGGCACAACATTTTTCAGGACTTTCTCAAAATTAGTCTATAATACCGCAACCTGCTACTAACTTGTATTAACTCAGCCAAATGGTGACGGAACTGGTCCTGATAGCGCATCTGACCGTTTAATGCTTCCCATGCCACATATAATGCATCCAGGCGTTGAGAGAGCCGAAAACTTGGCCCCACAGAGATCGCAGACGTCATAACCGATAGTTGAAAGGCGACTAAGAGTGGCATAACAGAACTGCGACGGATCTTCCAGTGGATCAATGGACTTGTTGGTCAAACCCCTCTGAACACACATGTCGATTAGGCTCCTTAGCTCATCTTGCTTACTTGGAGGTGCTTTAGAAAGAAGAAGTTCAAGCATCTGCTTTGAGTACGCAAAATTCTGCACTTCCATATTACGCTTAATGGCAGTACGGATGCAGTTTATCCGGTGCTTTGCTAGAAGAGGCAATGAACCTAGATGACGAGAGAGTCTTGCCATCTCATCTTTTGCACTGATTGCACTGGGGCCTTGCACTTTCTGCAGCCTCCCAATTTCCTGTGGCATAATCCAAAAGATGAGTTATACTTTTGACTTGTGACGCATTTTCATGATGCAAGTAAAGGGAATGTCATAGATACCTCTTCAAATATAGGATTCAGAGGTTAGACGGGTTAATTTTGAAAATAATAATATTAATAACAACAGTAATAATTTGTCATTTTATGGTCAGACACCATAGATTGGAACGTCAAAAGTAGGTCATCCCGAGCACTGAATGCGGTTTTACACAATACTTATGAAGATGATTGGTCTCAAAGAAACTCAAGCTCATTCTGTTTTGATAAAGGACTAACTATTACAGTACCTGAAGAAGATTAACTGCCAACTTGTACTGAGCACAGATGGTTGCTTGGGCTTTAATATCAGCTCCACGGGACTGATCCTTTGCCAGTGCAAGAAAAGCTTCATCAAAACACGATAAGGCATCTGAAAGTTGATTCTGTTCTAAGTGGGCAACTCCAGTCTTGAAGCATACAGAAGCAGCAGCACCACGAGGAACCTGTTACAAGGAAATCCATAGAGGCTATTACTGCAATTAAACTTAGAAATCAAATAGCTATCCATATCTGGGGCTTATCTTATTGATTAAGATATGTAGATATCTGTTTCTTACCTGTCCAGGACGCACAGAAGATGGTGGGGAAGAAGGACGGGCTGAAGGCTTTCCAGAATCCGCAACTCCAAGGATGCTAAGGTCAAGTGGCTGTGTGGAAACTGGAACCTGAGTTACCTGGGCCTGAGTCTGTGGCAGGCCAGCAGGTTGGCCCGAGGGCTGTGGAGGGACACCACCATCAGGGAGTCCAATCGAGTCCAGTGTGACAACAGGTTGTTGAGCAGTCTGAGGGGGAACACCGCCATCAGGAAGACCAAAATCAGCTTGAGATGCAGGAACCTGGTTAATCGGGACACTGTTGCTTTGAATTCCTTGAGCAGCTTGGTCTATTTTTGAAAGATAAGTCCCGGGAGGAGGGAGTGAGGCTGCAACCTGAAAGGATGGAATAGTATTCTGGAAGAAGTCCTCTGGAATGGGTCCAGCCGTAACTCCCATACCCATTACCATAGGAGCCGGTTGTGATACCGGGGCAGATTGTGTAAATGAGCCTGTACCAAACAGATCAGCTGGCTGAGAAACCGCAGGAGCAGACACTGTTGTGTTGTTAGCAGTAGATGACTGAGGTAAATTCTGGCCAAAGTCCTGCGACCCACTAGTCAATGACTTGGTCCTGCTTATAGGTAGACCCAAGCCTTCACCAAGCTTGAACTGCTTTGTGGCTTCCTTAATCTTATTCACATCTACTGTAGTTGAAGCAATTGGCTTATCACGTATTCTAATATGTAATTTTTTGGTCTTCGACACTCCCTCCTCGTCACTGCTGCTACCATCAGCAGCACCATACATGGATTTCTTAAATTCTTCTTCAGCTTTAGCCTGCTGATCTGCAGCATTGGAACCAGAAGACTGTTTCATCAAGGTTTCCAGACCCATCAAGGAATCGCCCTTCGAACCACCATCTGCAACTGCTTTGGACTTGTTAGTTATGCTGGAAGCAATTGGAAGGCCATTTGGCTTATTGTCTGCACTTGCAGGAGAAAGAGCTTTGACCAGGCTATCTTCCCTCACTTCCACAATGTTGCCTCTTCCTCTAATTGAACCCAAGTAAACACCAATGTGATCAGCGATTGTGGACGGAATGGTACCATCATCAGTCTTCATGTATGGCAACACTTCAGTAGCCAACTCCCACTGAGGTATAGCCTTCAAGTTAGTAGGGGTTTTGATTTCCCAGTTTCCACCACCCCATTCAGGTCCTTTAGGAACCATACTCTCAGCGGCAAAGTTAGCAAAAATGCCTTGGGTCCACCCGGTAGAGCGAACTCTTAATATCCTCTCACAGTACCGCCTCAATTCTGAATCAGTGCCCTCTTCTTCCAATTTTTGAGCCAGACGTCGCATTGCACTAGGGTTTAAGTGGCATATAAATAGATCGAGCATGCTTTCATAGTCCGCTATAACTTCAAAAGTTTCTTTTGCACTATCGAACTGAGCAAACCTGCAATTCAAGTGTGACATAAAATGAAAATCGACGCAAGAACTATCAGTCAGCAACTATAGTAAAAAGAATCCCGAGGAAAAAGTATGAACTCACTCAAAAGATACCTAAAGGATAGACAGAGCAGTTTTATGTGGGAAAACGACAGAATTTGTTGCATAGATCATAAAATTCTTATGGAATTCTAATCATTCTTCCAAAATTTTTTGATATCGTATCAATCATCAAATCTTTCTTTTTACGAAATACTAAAAAAGAGTGGAAGAACAAATTAACAATCTGATATCCAAAGGATACCTGGTTGTTTAGATCTTGTCTCCACATAACAACAGAGATAGAACATAGATAGCAAAGCTGAACTGGTGAAATCAACACATATCTATTTCTAATCAGGTTAGGAATGGAAACATATAATAGCATGTTGTCCCAACCAAAAAAGTTTATGGTGACCGCTTTTATTTCATTGTCAAGAAAAAAACTAATCCGATGACTAGGGAGAATATAAACACAGAACCACCAACTCTAAGAGCATATAACTTGCAGAGAAGCCTAAATTACTACAATCAGAGTATCAGACATGTCAGAGTATAATGCTAAAAAGTTTGAAAGCAGGGGCAATCAGTAACAGAGAATAAGTGCAAGGCAACAAGGTGTAAAAAAAAAAAAGTATTAAGGCAATAAGTTTGTAGAGACTACCTATCACCAAATTTGACTTTACAGCATAAGAAATTAAAATGAACAATATTTCTTATCTGCGTACTTGATACAAGCATAGCCCAGCTGGCGGAAACGATGAAACAAATGAGAGGTTGGAGGACATCTCGGATAATCTCTAGAACGGAGGAACTCATCTTTCAGAACAGACAAAGCAGTTGAAAAACGAAGAGCTTTGATAGCATACACTCCACGCAACACCTAAGTTCAGTTTGAAACATGTTGAGTAATTAAATTGAATGAACAGAAAACTTTGCAAAATAACACGAAAGTACTCACTTACTTGAGTGAATTGCGGGCCTGCTTGGGATAAAGACACAGCAAGATCCCCACACACAGGAGGACCTCTAGCAAGAATATCAAGAGACCTTGGAGTGATACGCAAGCTGTCAAACCTTGATTCAGAAAGTACTTGAGAAGTCAGATTTCAGTCATGCCATTACCTTTAATGCATGGTTCCATATCTATTGAGTGCAGAAAGGGTGGAAAAGGAACTAGGTTCTAAAAATTCCAAGAGTAAACAATGAATGCCACAAACAAATGGCAGTGAATAAGCTGGTTATAAGAAAACCTTGACGTAATTTGGTACAATATTTCTGAAAGGTCAAGCTTCTGCTCAAATCTTTCTTGCATGGTAGAAAAGCCAATAAGAAGAGGTTCAAGAAGCCCAACAAGACAACTTTTAATCTCAACTCCCTTCTTTTGTCTAGGATTTATTTCCGTTGGGTTAGCAAGCAGCAAACGATCATTTAGAGCACCAACCAAAACTGCACAAAAGTTAGCTTGAGGGTCAGAAGGGTAATACCATAATAGTCAAGAAATGAACAGCAATGACATTTAGACCAATAGAGCACTCAATCACACAGATATTTAATTAAACCAGCATCAGCCTACGGCTTCTACCTGCATTAGGCATACTTATGGAGAGAATAGTCCTCACTTTCCCGTCCCAGCCAAGCACACTAATTCCAGTTGCAGTAGAAAAAAGAAGTGCAGGACCCACCCATAACAGGGATCTATAGTGGCCCAAAGTTAAGTGCTAAACACGTTTATAACCTTCATGACTATATAATGAAGAGGGAAAAAAAAATTAAACATATTGTTTAAGGATATAGATGGGAATCCCATATCATATTTTGTTGAACTGCTGGCCAGGATCTCAAGGTCCGCTGAGACCAGAAGCACCGTCTGCGTGGTTAATATCCCTGCAACATATCCTCTAAGAGTCTCTTGCCATTGAATCTGTCAAAGTAGAACTTAAGTACACTTTTGAATAAATAGACGCAAAGCTATCAGGATTGACAACAACATCAATGGTATCTCAAATAGAAAGCTGCAATACTGGATTTTTTTTATATACCACATCTATAAAGTAACACACCACCATGAAAATAAATGGTGGATTAAAGGCTCTAATTTACAAATATCTGTAAAGTAACACACCACCATGAAAGTAAATGGTGGATTAAAGGCTGTAATTTACAAATATGCCTTTCATAGGTAAAGTTAACAGTGTCAAAATCATAGGTCGGTGAAAATATCATAAATTGACACGAGATGAAACAAGGCCCAATATTAAACAAAAGAAGGATAAGTGCTACCATGATCACAAATTTCTATTTTTCAGAAAAATAACAAGGTTTTTTTTTTTTTTTTTTTTTTTTGGGTATGCACTACAATGGGAAAAAAGAGTCATTCCTCCCAGTAAAATACAATAAATCCCTGAACTGAACCGATACATCATATACTGGACCGTAATTATAAGGACCATGCATTATCACTGTCTAATTAATGCACTAGTTGCAACACAAATTTGCAACATGTCAGATACGTGATTTTTAAAGAACACATATGGAGCTTCTTAGGACTAGTGGAAAAATTAAAAACCAAAAACAAAAACAAAAGAACAAAAAAAAAAATTTTTCGGTGGCTTGAAAGGTTAAATGATCACCTGAAGTACAGTCTCATTTAATTTCAACTTGATTGATTTTTTCCCTTCACTTTTGGTAGACAGATAATGCCCGTCAGAAGTAGATAGGCGGTACCCTTGAACAAGTTTTACCAAGCCAATCTGATTCCCATGGGATGCAAACAGCAAGGATGACTCTACAATCACAGGGGACTATGATTAGTGTATATCTCATGCAAATACCTCCAGAAGCACAAAAATAAAATAAAATAAGCTATTTTATTAAAAAAGTGGATCTTTGCTCACCTAAAGGAGTAGAAAAGATACGATCCGCTTCGTCTTCAAATAAAAACTGCATGGGACCTCGGATGGTACTACCATCATTGTCCACGGTTTGGTTCTCTTCAACAGCTCCATTCTTTTCATTACTTTCCTGGGTAGTCTTTCCTGGAAGAATGTATAAAGCCAGTCCAGTCTTGTCATCATCAAGAATTGCAAATTGATTCTCGTTGGGGCCAATAAATGCTGCATCTCGACCTACAAAACTCAAATATACAAATCATGAATGACTAATTAGTTCTCCTAAATGAATATTCAGGTATTTTAATAACAAGGAAAAATTCATAATTTCAGAGCCAAACAAACCTTTCACTGTAGTGCATTTACTGTTTGCCGTCTGAAACTCAGTATTTTCTCGATAAACCACCACCTCATTTGCAGAACCACTAAACTCATAAACAACAAGGAACATGTGCTGCTTTTTACTGTAAACCATGTACTTCGAATGGAATTCCACATTCCCAGGAATCTGGAAAATATAAGGGAGGAATAAAGGTTACAACCCATATAAAAGTCGCAGTTTTAAATTGATAAGAGTATAGTATTTACATTACCGAGTTATAAAGTTTCTTATAGATACTATCTCCTCCTGTACATAGATTATATGCCATAAGGTTTGCACCATCCACGTAGAAAGCCCGAACAGGATAATGCAGAACACGATTTTCCTTATTGAAGAAGTTGAGCTCCAAGTGAAATGGCTGTGCACGTAAAACAATGGTGTCATTCACAACTCAATAATAGCAGTTGAAAAAGCAGAAAAAGTATCATAGTCACCTGACAAACTGGAGTGTCTTTCAGATGATGTTTACTGTCCAACATAGTGATGAGTGGCAGCCGAGAAATCGGAGCACTTCTAGCATGACCTTCCATGAAATGCTACCCAACCAAAAAAAAAAAACACATACACACACACAAAGCATTAGATCTAAAAATATGAAGAAGCCATTTATAGAAGTTGAGTAGATCAAGCACAGCGGATATAACAAAAATTGTTTGAGAACAAGTATATGAGAAAGCAACATACACTATAAAGGAAAGCCTTCCGTGCAATATCTGATATCGTAAGTTGACTGCGGCTGTAAAAATGACTACAGAATATCATTATGTGCACGGGGGCATGTATTGCAGCAAAGAACCAAAGAACAAAAGGCTATTCATATCTCTATGTGCTGCACGTGTGTCTTCTCAGTGACTACGGAAATTTGTTGATACAGCTGAGAATCTCACAGATCTAAAACTAATGGTTTATTCGAGAAATTTTGTTACCAATATCTCAACCGATCATTACACTAAAAGAAACCTCAGAGAGTTCATACGTAAGTGGGTAAGCTCACCCTCTAAGATGATGCTCTTGCAATTGTGCTTGAAGTTGATGGTCAGCTAATATTCCAGATGAACCCAAGGACGAAAGCTTTTCTTTCAAAACAGAAGCTGCAAATTACCTCTACTGTTAGCACCTAGTCAGTAAGCAAGCAAAAGAGAACAATAGAGAGGTAATGTAGGTCACACACACACTGTGCGCATGCTTGGTAAAAGTGAAAGACTTGAAACATGTAACTTAGAGCTAATAGGGTTTTGCAACTAGTAGAAACTAAACATCTGCAGGAAACCAGAGAATTGATAAAATTATTGTCGGGGGGGGGGGGGGCGTTGGGGATTCAACAAAAAATAAGAAAAAGAGAGAGAACCCAAAAAAAAAAAAAAAAAAAGGAGGAGATGATCCTAATCTATCATAAACCATACATAAGGGGCTTATTGTTTTAAGACGCAAAATGGAGGTGTGCCTCAGGTTGAGGCAAAAGTTTTAAGCCCTGAGGCTTCACAACAAGAGGTTTATGCCTCTCCAGATTGAGGCAGATACAGAAGCAAGCCTCGACACACTTTGTGCTGACGTTTGGCCTTTGGCTGAGTTGAAAGGCAGCCTGTTCAGAAGCATCAAAAGCCAAGCTCACTCAAGACATTTAGCCGGTTGGAATATCGGGCACCAGCATTTTGTGGTTAGTTTTCATTACATGTGTCTAGTTTGTCATCCATGTGGCCAATGGACAGCTGTTTTTTTGCTCGACACCTGGGATTTTTTAAATTATTTTCACAAATGTTATATAGTGGATAGCTAGGTATTTTCTTGATTTCTTCAATTCCTTTTTCTTTCATACATGTCTAGCCTTTTTATTTTGGGACAATGTGACTAATAATACATCTACAAAGACATGATTTATTGCTTTTCATTATGGATGTCAATGTTTCTATGTCATTCCTAGTTTAAAAAACACCTACATAAACTAGTCTTTCTAAACATGCTGCGGTAGAAGATTTTTAAAATATTTTAACGTCTGTATCAACAATCCAAACATACTAGCAACTAAATATTAATCCAATTTAAACAGTTGGGCTAAATAATCAGTCACCTGAAGATCCTCTTGCAGTTTGCAAAACTGCAAACAGTTGTTTCCTTCCTTCCCTAGTGTATGCGGCCCTATTTTTCACATTGTCTCCACCTGCCTTGTTCTGTCACCAAAATACAATATAGAAGTTACCAATTTGCTTTTCAGTTTGATTGAATTTTCATGTGTAGATTATGAAAGTAGTTGTACTTAACTACAAAGAGTAGTGCTGCTAAATTTAATTTAGGGTGGACTTCCAAAGATTTAATTCGCGGCAAAGGATAAACTGCTTCTCCACCCTGTTGAGAAAGGATGCGAGGGATGTCAATTGATTCGATAGCTGCACAACAATTGCACGTTATACAAGTTAGAAATGCCAGATGACAGAAAACTTTAACATGCAACATAGACAACGACCAAAGTTTGTGTGTGCATGTTGTAACTGTGGCAATTGTCAACGATTCAATATTGTTGTCAAATTTTTGTATTTGTACCTATGCAAGCACAACATGATAGCATGTAAAATCAGAGATTTATCATAGAACTTTCATAATTAATGTTTGTGAAAGAAACTTTGTAAACATGCAAAAACTGTGTTAGCTCTTCAATTAATTCAAGTGTACATGTGAAGGAAAGCCACTTGACTGTACTGCATACATGTTATCTCTCATTAACAACAAGAAATAATTAAACTATAAACGACATTGATTAGGAGTCTCAGGGAGAATATAAAAGGCAAATAAACTGAATGGAAACTTTACTTTTCACAAGTGCGCATCACATTATAAGGTTGAAAAAGTAAAACATAACAGTTCACTGACCAGCTGCCTCAAAAAAATTTGCTTGCATTGGAGGCCTATTAGGATTAAGCATGACACGTGTCTTCCATGCTTGAAGATTACCATCCTTGGATACAGTCACAAGTAACCGCAACTGCGGGAGCCAACCAAGTGATGTTATTGGTTGGGAACCCACTTGTGTGCTGATTTGAAATTAAAGTTGGACAATCAGTATCTAATTAGCTTTAAGAGGTACTAACATAACAAAATCTTTCAAAAAAAGAAGAAAAAGAATCACGGTTTTAGCCTTCAAAGACATGTTCTAGAGTACTAATGCATACAATAATGAAGAGGTACTTCTCCATGATATTCAATTCCTCAAACCAGAATCTAATCCAGAACCAACACTTATGTGAAACGTTTTATTTACAGCTTTTCAGTCAGCCAGAGGCACAATGAACTTTGAAGTTCAAATGCCTTTATAAGATTCATAATTAGTTAAGGCCATTTCAGGTCACCTAGACTTTACATACAAATTTTCAGGCAAATAATGAAATTCACCTTGCTCCAGCTGCAGTGAAGATTTCAACCGATTTACTAAATATCATTTCCACTTTGTGACCTCTAGAAAACATTTGATTATAAACCAAATATTAAATGAATTGCAAATAAGATGTTTTACCTCATCATTTAAATAAGCCAAAGTATCAAAGCCTTAGGGTTTGTTTGCTTCATTAGTTCAATCCAACTCTAACCGTACTGTTTTTTGTCTTTTTCCCAAAAAGTTTTTGTCTTTTCTGAAAATTCAAAAAAATTTACTATTACAACTAAAATATTTCAACTCAAACTAACCAACCAAACACACACTTAGAAAATTAAGTCAAACAAGATGGTTCACTAACTAGACAAAATTCCCATCTATCTCCCGTACTCAAGTCTTTACAAGAGTCAAAAGAATTCTAGCCTAGCTACCATGATCAACTTACATTCCAATCATGTTGGGTCTCTCGGTTGACACATCCCATGCAAGAAGTGTACCACGTCGATCACCAACAAATATCCATTCCAATGTTGGATGAAAAGCAAATGCACCAGCACCAATAAGCTTTATGGTGGTGTCAACTGGTAGAACCAAAAAGATGATTAAGGACTCATATCGCTCGAAAAAGATTATTATTATATATGCAACAAGATAGAAGCAATGCCATCCCCATCTTACGTTGTAATGTGTAATGAACAGCATAGGTATGAATGTTGTATGCTCGAATCAAACCATCTGCATAAGCCACATACTAAAAGAAAGAATAGACGAAAATAAATAGGTTTGTATTTCATGAATGTAAGAATGAAGTGTATCAGATTTATTAATATTGCATTAACAGGGTCTATAATCGAAAAAAATAATAAATAAATAAATAAAATAAAATAAAGTCTAATTTAATCAAATACCAGAACAGGGAGGCGAGGATGGCAAGCAAGGTTGACAATGGGCTTCTTCAAATCTGTCTTTATTTTTGTTGGTGCCCTACCCCCTTCGACAGTTCCCACGACTTCATGCATGTAAATGGTTAAAAGTTAGACTGATAAATAACAATTAGGCATAACTCAACACACAAAAATATATCCATCGAGATAAAGTTAACATATTAATAAAACCTGTCACACTCATCCTTCGATGGAATCCGAAAAAAACCACAGGTTGAAGAGGAGTCAAAGCAAGATGGACTTCTGAATCAGAAGAAATTTGTTCCATTTTCTTTTCTGGGGAATGAAGCACACAGGTTTGCTCAGCATCAAAATCACAAGACCTAATGGTACAATCCTACCAAATATAGAGAACAATAAGTTTCCATTAGTGGGGGGAAAAAAGAAAAAGAAAAAGAAAATATGCATAAGAAATAGGAAAAACGAAAGCCATTTAACACTTCCAAAGCAAATAACCAGTAAGCCCTACCATACTTGTTATCAGATGGTATATATGAAACAAAAATATAAATAGTTGAATAGAACGAAATAGATGAAACAAGCAAGTGACAACAGACAAATAAATTGACCAAATTAAGTGGATAAATTACTAAAAATTTAATGTGTAATCTTTTGGACCAAAAGGGAACCAACAAAAACGTTACGCTAATCGTTTGAGTGATTATACAGCTGCTGCTGAGCTTGTGTCCCTGTATCAATGCCTTAACAATTTAGATTCTAATTAAATACATGCCATGCAAGAACTTCAAGTGAATAGCAAGTTTCACAAACTAGTCCAACATAAATCACTAATTTGCACAGCCTTCTGCTGCTTATAAGCAGAGCATTCCTTAAGAGTACAGCAACACCTATTTGTTCGACCTATCCCCCAAAGCACAAGGCATGTTACCTATCACACCAATGCATCTTTTACCAAGAAAAATAAAATAATAAAATACTAGAATGTAGAAACCAAATAAGTAGAAGAACTCACCCTTGCAAAACCGGCTTGCAAGGGGAGGACACCCAGGGGCTTATAAACCCATTAATTGTAATATAATTTTTCCATGTCAGACTTTTGCTATCCAACATTCCACCACGCTCTGCAACCGACATCCACACGACCCATCTTCCTAGCTAGGTGACTTCGCGGATCCTACATTCTATCAGGTAGCAGCCCTCCCCAAGTTGTCCTATCCGTAGTGACAATCACATTATTGTATTCCATATCACATATGATTCCATGCTCAACATGGTGGTTCTCAACAATCCACACACTTGGGCCCAAATTAGCGGCAGTCCACAAAATCGACTGACCTGTCCTTCAAAGCTTTCATGGTTTCACCAATGCATCTTAATACATTCTATAATGCAACCGCTTCGACTTGAACCCACGATGTGGTGAACTGACTCTGATACCAATTATGAGTAACCCAACTAGGTAGAACTCACCCTTGCAAAACCAGCTTGCAAGAGGAAGGCACCCAAGGGCTTACAAATACACTAATTGCCTTATCATTGTTCCATGTCGGACTTTTGCTATCTAACAGAAAACTTCTCTATTCAAGCACATCTTCCAAGAAAAAATGCACTCAAAAGCTCCTAAAAGCATCTCATTGACACAAAATGAATCTTTAACACTGTTGAAATTACATTTCATGGATTATGTTAAAATCCGAAACAAGCATAACAACACTTGGCTCAAAAATTCAGTTGTAGTGAAATAAATAGCTTTGCAATTGCACCAACACCATGAAATTAACTCATTAAATTTAAAATAAGCAACACATCTGCAGCAAGTCTTCAATTAATTTATAGTTAAGACTACAGAATATCCTAAAAGAGAAGCACTTATGGAAGACCCACCTCAAGAATGGCAACCACAGCATGCCCACTTGTGGGACTATAAGACATACGGACAACAGGTGAGCCAATATTAATAGAGGAGATCTTGCTTCCTGTCAACGCATCAAATTCTGCGTACAAATGATAAAAGAAAACCCGTTAAGATCAACATAAGACATAGGAGCTATCAATTCATTTTTAACAATGGTGATAAACCATGGTTGAGCTTCAAGATAATGATGACAAAAATGCTCAATGAGCCTTTTATCCTCCATCAACCTATGTGGCTACCAAGGTGTTCAAAATTTCTTAGATATCCATGCTAATCATTGAGAAATGTGGAGGTGTGCAGCGCAAGCTCGGCAATTATCAACAAAGAGGATCTGGCAATAACTTTTGGTTGATCATCGTATGAGATCCATGGCAATAAGTTTCCTGTAGTTCTGTACTGAACATGAATGAGTGATTGATGTAGCATTTTTATTTTTCACACCTTCGCCAGTCGAAAATAAAAATCTAGTCTTTCCAGCCGTGAATTTTTCTATTACATTTTTGTCTTGTATGACCATTTCCAACCATAACAACATGGATGCTACTACCGAGAGCCGTGGATCTAGTCTGAAGTTCAAGAAAAATAAATCCTAGAAAGCAATTTTAGATTTTTTTTTGTCCATTCAATCTCTCTTTTTTCAGTATAATTTCAAAGCACATAGTCTAGGGTTTCTGTTTGGGCGACTTTTTGCTCTCCTTTGGAATTTTTAACTTAGTGGGAGCTACCGGAGTCCGATCAAAGTCGAATTCAGATCGTAAAATGCAGCTGAAACGACTATAAAACAACGATCCAGAAACTATCCGAGAAAAAATTGAAATACTGGACTAAAGAAGCTACGAGAATATGGCGGAATTCTTACCGATGATGTAGCTTCCAATCGCGACGGCGACGAGCGCCTGATGAGGGTGGAACGCGGCGGCGTGAGGCTGCAACGGCCTGAGGCCGCGTCCGACATGGCGTAGATCCAGATGCTGCACCGTCGTCCATTCCATCGCTCTTCTTCTCAGATTTCACCTGTATCGCCGAAAATCACCGTCGTATTCAGAAACCTAAAGACTTCATATATATATATAT
>JAFMPE010079754.1:0-13879 GCA_024759925.1 Ficus religiosa
TTTTGGAAATTTTTAGATTGAAGCTGAAATGAGTTTTGAAAATGTGTGTTTAGTTGAAGATAAAAATAAAAATAAAAAAAAAACTATTTGAAGTGAAAATATGTAAAGATTTGAAATATTTTGGAAAAAATATTAATATGGATCATTTTTCATTCCTCTTAAAATTCTATGTAATTTAAAAAAATATATATCTCATTTAAATTTGAAATAACAATGTTATGAACATTTAAAATTTGAGTTTAACGTAGACATTTAGATATGTGAATAGTGCAAAGTAGTTTTAAGTTGGAGGAAAAAAAAAAGTTTTGAAAATGTGGTTTCCAAAACCTCGCCAAAACAATCCTAAGATTCAAAAGTTTCTTGATATATGTCTAATGAATGAAATTAAATTACTTAAAATTAGAAATCTGATACTTGGTTTATCATTTCAATATTTTCTAGTTTGGTGGAAGATCAATGATAAACCACATTAATGCTTGTAATTTCAGCAAGGATAGAAACAATCTTATTATTCATGATAATTTTTGTAGAATGGAAAATAAGTTTTAAATATTCATTGATTGACATAAAAATACAAGATTGAAAGCTAAATTTACAATGATTAAATAAAATGATAGACAAAACATAAATATGATGTGCATAAAAGTGAACCAGTTTCATCGCCTTGAAAAAGAAACAATTAAAAAGAGATATTAATATTCATATAATTCATGTACAAAGCTATTCGATTTTGGTCGATCAATCTTTATTATGCTTGATCTCCAAGACGCCAAAATGTACTGTCAACATTTACAAGTTACAACTACCATCAACTTCTCCTCAGAAACTAGTCAGGCTCTAATAGCTCCTACGAAAAAAAACAAAACAAAACAAAACAAAAAAACAAAACCAAAAACACCGAGATAAGAAACCCATTTTCATCCGTAAAATCTTCGACATGTGTCATTCACATAGCGGTCTTGTTGTCCCAATTTCCATCCCACGAAACGACGATGCTAATCTCTCCCATGGTAACAAAATAAAATAAAGATAATGTTAACTCATCTAAAAAATAAAATAAATAAATAAATAAATAAATAAAACCAACTATAAATATAAATATATATATATATATCTCTAAAGAGTTAATGAGTGGTTGTACTTCATATGAGTAAAATAATTGACGGTGATGGTTCATCAGTAGTAATAGACCATACAATAAATGAAAACAAGAAAACAACATAAAATTTAAGCAAAAACCAATCAAAAATGAATATTTCTTGAAATTGAAGACAAAATCACCAAAAAAAAAAAAACCACAAATAGTAACTTAAACTGACAAGACACAATATATAACAAATAAAATTTACTTAGAACTCAATCAAAGGTAAAATTAACAAATAAAACATCTAACAAACTACAAGCAACAAATACAGTAAAACAACAACAATTTACATAATACCTGATTGAAAGGAAATATGAATTGTGATATATACCTTCATAAAAAGAGGAACTATGTGAATATCCTTCATAAAAAGGATATCCTTCGAATGAATTGTGATATATAGAGAATACCTTCATAAAAAGAGGAAATAGAATATGAATATCCTTCGAATGAATTGTGATATATGGAGAATAATCGCAAGAACTTCATTCATAAAAATCCAGGGAAAAAAAAGTGGGAAGAAGACAAGTAGAGTCCTATGTGAAGAGAAGAAGTAGTTTTGTAAATGACTTGAATGATTTGCAAAGGTAGAAGGAAGGGGCAAAAATGAAAAGAAAAAATTCACCATAAAACAAATGGGTCATTTAACTAAATTTGAAAAAGCAATGGCCATTTTTCAAAATTTGTGGAAAGTTTTACCATCTTTACCTAAAAAAAGACAATGATTAAAAATAGCAAAATAATAAAATGGAAAAAAAAAAAAGTAAGTCCTTAGTCCTTTCCAAGGGCTTGTTTGGGATCACGTTTGGGAATGGTATTTTAGATGTTGGAGATAGTTTGAGTTTGAAAAATATGCGTTTGGTGAAAATTAAAATATTTGGAGTGAAAAAGTGTAAAAACTTAAAATGTATTTGGAAAAAAAAAATTTCCAAATATTAGCATTATAGATCTTGTTTCGTTTTTCTTGAAATTCTATGCAATTTTTTTTAAATATTTCATTTTAACTTAAAATGATAAAATTATAAATTTTTTTAAAGTTTAAATCTTTTTGAAAATATTTGAAAAAGTGAATAATAAAATTAGAAGAAAAGACAAAAAAATATTTGGAAAAAATATTTTGGAAATATGCCTTCAAACGGGGCCTTACTCTCAACAAGAATCTAAAAAGGAAAAATCAAATAAGAAAAGAAGATCTAGCCCTTGTTTGGAGGAGAAGCTCAAACTGAGCTTTCCTAGTTCAAACTAAACTATTGTCGTTTAGGACAATAGTTCATCTTCAATGGCAATCTGAACCGTTATACAGTAAAGCCAACTTGGCTTACTGTGCGTCGAATCTCCCTGCTCTTTCTGCTGCGCCCATGCCTGGCTCCTGTGCCCAAACTTTTTCTCCCTCAACTCCGACGCCCATGTGCTGTTGTCAGGGCCTCCGGTCTCTGTGCTCCCATCCCATCGAGAATCTGCTGCGTAGCAGTAGATCCGGTAAGTCCTCGTTCCTCTCTCCCCTTTGGTTATATCGTTGATTATTTGCCTTTGCCCTAGCCCCTTCAACCAGATGCGTCGCCGATCGAGGTTTGGGAAACGAAGGCCAAGAGGAGGTCAGATTACCCAATATTTCCAAGTTCGTAAATCAACTCGCTGGCCAGTCAATTCCTACCCTGCTCCGACAACTTCAGCTGGGTACTCATCCTCGGGCTCTAATTCGGTAACCCTAGTAAAAATTCTTCCCCTAATTCTCAGACATTTATGCTTGCATTCTCATATGTGTTGTTTGATTTTGTATATGACTTAGACTCAGGCTTGTGTGTGTGTGTGTATTTCGTGGGTGTTCCAATTTTGGAGTGCAATTGCACGGGTTTCGTATCTTTGTTGCACTAGATGGTCGATTTGCTGCGTTTGACCTGTTTTGATCTCCAAAGGGTTAACAATCGCACTTGTATGTCTTGTTTGAGGCACTAGATTCTTATTTTGCAGCATGTCACATGTGTTGGCCTCAATTTAACCATTAGTTGCACTTGTTGTTTTGGATGTTTGAGGCACTATATTCTCATTTTGCTGCCTAGGGCTTGTGTTGGCCGCCATTAACCATCCCTGAATCCGACTTTCCATTGGCTGCCGCATGTCTGCTTTGGCCTCCATTTAGCCATCATGTTGCACTTGTGATGTCTTGTTTAAGGCACTAGATTCTCATTGGACCTGCCTAGGTCGTCCATTTGTTGCTAATATTTTCCATGATTTGCACTAGATCTAAACTTTTGCTGCCTTATGTCTATAAGGATTCGATTTAACCATCTTTTTGGCACTTGTAAAGCTTGGCCAGAGGCACTAGATTCTCCATTTTCTGCCTTATGTCTGTTTTGGCCTCTATTTAACCATCAGTTGCACTTGTCTGTCTTGTTTGAAGCATTAGAAACTAAATTTCCTGCCTTGGATCTGTGCTGACCTCCATTTCACCATGCTTTGCACTCGTGCACCCTGGTTCTTGCACTTGATCGTCCATTTGCAGCATTGGACCTGTTTGAGGCACTAGTATCTCAATTTCCTTACCGTACAACTGTGTTGCCATTTCATGTTGGGTATTTCATGGATTCCATTTTTTCCCCGTGTGTGTGTACGTTAACCTTTTTACGCACATGTTCGTTGTTTACGGAACTAATTGTTGGTTATGCTGGCCATAAACCTATTTCACCGTTATATGCCATTGTCACCCATTTTGTGTGTCTGTTAAGTTTTTTTCTACGTGTTTTGGCTATCGCTATCTTAAGGAGATACCGCGGGCATCAGGTGAGACCTACGTTTGGGACCCGTGAAGGAAAAAAAATTCCTAGAAATACTTGATGAATACATGGCTACCACTGGTGGTAAACAACCCACGAGTGCAATATTCGATATTTGGGCCACATAGTTTAATGCTGAGTTTGGAGGAGTTCCTGTATTCGGATCAATATTATCTCAAAAGAAGGAGAGAATGAAGAAAATTTATAGGGGCTGGAAGGTGTTGCAATCTTGGACAGGCCTCGGGTATGATCCATCGACGGATCAAGTCATATGCTCTGACGATGCGTGGCATAGCTTCATTCAAGTAATCGTATTTTGTAATATATGGACTAGCGTTAGTTTTTTCGAAATCGTCATGTTTGGAATGTTATAATGACGTCATTTCAAACGCAGGTTCATAAGGAGTGCAAACATCTCTGGCACAAGGGACTTCGCAACAAGGAGCTTTATTACAATGTTTTCGAGAAAAATCATGCTGCAGGTGTCTCAGGGTATGGGTCTGTAACGATGCCAGATGAAAGTCCATCGTACTTCGACTTCGATGCTTCAATGGATAACTCAGCGTACTGGCCGGTATTAGAAGAGAATGTAAAGCCAAACCATGGTGCGCGCCATTTGAACAACATGAGATCGGGCACCGATGCAGGTCCGTCGCAGTCCCGGGGCAGTTCTGGTAAGCGGAAGCAAAGAGACGAAATGGATGAGATGACATTCATGGCAATGCAGGAAATTGTCACCCACTTCCATGGCGGATCGCAATCGGGAACAAGTAACGAGCAATCATCCCGCACGGATCACATGCTAGTCTGTATGAATATTATGACTGAGATGGGTGTTCCACCCAATCAGCGGACGATAATGTGGCACTACTTCGATGCGCATCCACGTCTCTAATGAACCTTCCACCAACTGCAAGATGTCGATAGACGCAAAATTATTGCATCTGTTGTTCAGTCCCAGCGACCCCCGACCGATTGATTTTATCGTTTTAGTTGCTAATTTTTTCCAATCGTTTTTTTTCGTTTATTTTCCTTATGGTTGCATTTGACTGTATTCTTCGTACTGGACTTCGTTTAAATATTTATTTACATTTATGCATTTTCCGATTACGTCGAGCAGGTTAACATCGAAATTGTGTTTTTACATATGTGCCTTTGTCAATTATGTTAAGCATGTTTAATCGTGCATTCGGGTCTCCAAATCATTCACCACCTGCAAATTTTTTTCTAATCGTTGTATGAAAATCATTTACGCCTCAACAATTTCGTGCTTACATTAAGACTAACATTTACTTCATACTAGGTAACGCTTAAATTATAGAGAATATCGAATTCAATTCTCAAAATGAACGAGGGTAGTTCTGACTCCAACCAGGAAGACGATGCCTCCAACTCAGAAAACGAGTCTAACGACCATGACAGGTATCTTCTAATGACAGTGGTAGCCGCGAATGCGAGAAGGCGTAATAGGCGAAGAGCTCCACAACCGATGCATAATTCAAGACTCACTGGCAGCATGCGCGTCGAAGAGATATTGAACAGCCATGAGAAATTATTCAAGAAATGAGCAGTATGAAGGCAGAAACATTCAGATCATTTAGTAACCTATTAGGTAGTCAGGAATTATTGAGGCCAACATGTAACATGAACGTGAACGAGCAACTGTTCATTTTTTTATCCATATGCTCATAAGGCGCTACCAATCGACACATTTCTTATTTGTTCCAGCATTCAAGGGAGACAACTTCCCGTTGGTTCTTTAAAGTGTTACAGATTATTTGATCATTAAAGGACGAGTTCATCAGACCACCGAACTACACAACAGTTCAACATTTGATTATGGAGTATGCGGACAAGTATAGGCCATGGTTTGATGTACTTTATTGAGTTAATATAATTATATATCTGGTAATGATGGAACGCATATTAATTAGTCACATGTTTTATGCAGGGTTGTATTGGCAGTATAGATGGCATACACATCCCATGTGTCCCCCGACGTGAAAATGCTAACGCTTGGATTAATCGCAAAGGCTTTCACTCACAGAATGTATTAGCAGCATGTTCGTTTGACATGAGGTTTACATATATGTTGGCCGGGTATGAGGGATTTTACCATGATGCTAGAATGTTGGAAGAGGTCATAGCATTTCATGGTTTCCCAATACCTCCACCAGGTGAGCATAATTATCAAATTGTATTTATATTAGCATTTTCGTTGGCTATGTTAAAAAATGAATAACATTTATTTCATATTGCGATGTAATATTTTTATAGGCAAATATTACTTAGCGGATTCTAGCTACGCCAATAAGGATTGTTTCCTAAGCCCATATCGACGAGAGACGTATCATTTACCAGAATATCGAAGACGTCACGTCGGGCTAGGCAACAGGAGGGAAGTTTTCAACTACACGCACTCATTGCTGCGTAATTGTATTGAGCGAACATTTGGTGTATGGAAGGCAAGGTTTAAAATACTAAGAGTCATGAACAGCTACCCAATGGACAAACAAAAAATGATCCCCGTGGCATGTGCGGTTGTCCATAATTTCATAAGGATGGTGCAGGTGGGGGATCCATTTCTTGAAAAGTATTCAGCAGATTATGTGCCTGTTGGGGATAATCTCGATGTGAACGAGGATTACGTGTTTGACGATGGGATCGATGGTACTGGGCCAAGTACGGGAACGCAGCGCCATGATTCGAGTAGGGGTGCAATGAATCAGATGAGAGATATGATAGCTGATGAAATGTGGGAGAGATATCAATCATCTCCGTGGTATAAAAGCACGTGAAAGCAAGTTCAGTTATATCTAGTTGCGGCAGTATATTGAAAAAAGTATTAATTTGTTTTTATCAACTTTAAATAACTCCAACTATGTACATTTTTTTTTTTTTTTTGTATTTTATGGCTATGTAAGAAATTTCACAATAACTTTTGATGTCTCAAGTTGATTGGTGTTATTAATTGAGCGTATTAACGTTATTCAAATTTTTTTAGTTAAAAGAACATTTGGTGGAGTAGTTTGAGAAGCTCAAACTAAGTTTCAATTATACATTTGTTTTGATTTTTCAGAAAACACAAAAAACTTATTAGGAAAAAGACAAAAAAAAAAATTTGAGTTGAATGGGTTAGGTTGTTCAACGAAAAAAATTGGATTACTCAGATTTTTAACATCCAAACAGGGACCTTGTTTTTTTATTTAAAGCTTTTAACTCAAACTTTTTTATCAAACACTCAACTCAAGTTAAACTTTTCAACTCAAACTTTTTACCAAATACTCAACTTTTAAACTAAACTTGACTAAACTCAATCTAAACTTAAAAATTTCAACTTAAATCACTACAACAAACAAACCCCTAGTTTAGTGGAAACCAAAAGGGATTCGTGGACAAACCAGTCCGGTGAAGTGAAAAACAATTATATCCTGCAAATGTCTGCAAAATCTTTTGGCTTAATTTCAGGTAAAGCAAAAGAAAAATAAACATTTATATATATACACCCTACATACATGTGTGTGTGTAGATATATATATATATATATATATATATTTATATATATCTGAGACCAGAAGGTCCGTGACATGCACGAAGTTGGATTGTGGTCCATTGGTCAATATCTCCCAATCCTCCCTTTCATGTGATTGTTTATACATACTTTTTTATTGTCAACTTTCAGCAATATATATATAAATATATATGTATATGTATGAACCTATTTAATGCGTTAAGTAGTATTAAATTTGCTTGTCATTATTGTAAATCTAGACAAAAAACAAAAATGATGTCGTAATACTAGTAAACAATCTACATTTAAAAAAAAAAAAAAGTGTGTGTTTGCTTCGAGGGTGAAATAGATGGAGAGAGATTTTCATTCTATTGTTTCGTGGAAGAAAATAAGGAGAAAGAGGAGAGGTGGATAGAAAGACAATTTTGTCTTCAAAATTTTATTCAAAAAAACTTACAAAAAGACAATATAGTAATTAGATAAAGATCTATTATCCTTTCTTTTAACTCTCACTCATTCTTATTAAACAACATGAATGATTCCTACAAAGGTGATTTTATTTGCACCCACAATATTGATAAATACCCACATCTAATAAATGTTTCCTAATATAAACATAATAAATCTATCATTTCATATATATTTTTTATATATCATATTTAACCCTCCACTTCCATTTTAGTTTTAATTTGTTTTATTAAAAATTAATTTAGCAAATCTAAATAAGAAAAAAGTACTTTTTCATTCTCAAAAAGGAAACATAAAAATACTTTTGTAACAACATCAATTCCAACAAAATGACTTAAAAATTTAATCCCTAAAAACACATAGTACTAATGAATCAAAAAATTAAAAGTGCATACTTCAATAGTTGTTAGCTCTTCAATAAGACATGCTTTCTTTTATTTTTTTTTTTTTCACTTGAATCCTACATTGAAAATTTTTATGTAGTTATAAATATTTTCTAAAAAAAAAATAGATGAAGAACAATTTACGATTTATAAAATGAAATTAAAATTAATCAAATTTGAAGGGAATTTTTTTTGGTTCTTTAAAAAATATTTTTTTTCATTTATAGTTAATGTGGTATATGTTTCTTTTAATTATTTTATATAAAAACAAAAGAATATTTCTATTTATTGGTATGTGAGGGTATGAGCATTCTTAATGGGTTTTAAGGTAATTTTATTATAGGATAAAAGTGTACTAAAAATCTTTAATGATTTGGTGGAGGTATTTATCAATATTTTAGGTGCAAATAAAATCTCCATTCCTACAATCCTTTCTATCATTCACATTCTCCATCACTCTAACTCTCTACATCCCTTCTCCTCTCCGTCCCTCTTACCAAACATAGCCTAAAATGAGAAGGAAGAAAGAGCTTTCTACCTTAGGCCATCTTATTTATGGGGTGTATTTTTTATTATTAGATTTGGTTGAAATTAAATTAAATAATTTTTAGTTATCCTTAATTTAAAGGTCTTTTTTTGTTTTAAATTTTAAAATGTTTCATAATTACTTTTCGAATTATGAATTTGTCTCACTATAATTCTTCCATCCAAAACACTGTTAAGAAATAATGATAATTCATTTTTTTAACCAAGAAAAAATGAATAGTAATTACCACATGAAAATTATGCATATTTTAGTCGAGATTAATTTTAGCAATAAAATATTAAGGCATAAGTATTTTGGCAATTTACAACTTTCTAAGATTGAATTGCAAATTTAACAAATGGCTTTGAATGTGAAGATGACAAAATTATTCTTGATTAAAATGCACATTTGATTTTAAAGTGGTAACTACCATTTATTTTTTAACAGTGTTTTAGACAGAAGAACTATTATTGGACAAATTTGATAGTTTGAGGACTGATTTTGAGATGCTTTAAAATTTAGAGATTATAAAAGGATTGGACCTATAGTTTGATGATAAAAATAAAATGAACTCACGTAAAAAAAAAAAAAAAAAAAAAAAAGGTATGCAAAATTGATATAATAATAAATATAGGAAATATCTCTAATCCATCGTATAGATAGATTCGGCAGTTATAAATTTTATTTAGAATCTTATAACATGATATTATTTGGAGCTATAAATATAAAGGACAAATAATACTAAAAAATATTATTAAAATCAATTATTTGTTATAATAATATATTAAAAAAGTTATAAGTGTTGTTTTATAAAAATATCCAATGCAAAGAGTATATTTATATATACATATATATCTACGGTTATTTAAAAGAGTGGTTTGCTTTAGGCCCTTTCCTACCAAAAAAAAAAAAAAAAGAGGTATGCTGATTAGTGCACGAAGAAATTATAGAATTTGCTTATTTTGTCCAATCCATTTGGGCTTGGGCATTTAGCCACTAGTTAGCCTGATAAGATATTCATTCTTTCCAACCATCAAACACATCTGTATGAGATCTTGAGCTGTCAATCATCAAATTCATCCATTAAAGATTTGAGGGTCCCATAATGATTGTATGGGTGCAGGTTAATTAAGAACTCCAAGGTGTAAATAGTAATTTCCTAATTTTAAAAAATAATTTTAAAAAAAGTATATTTACAATTTTCGACGAGTGATTCTTCTTCTTCTTCTTCTTCTTTTTTTTTTTTTTAACGTGTGAACATGAGTTTTTTTTTTTTAATAAAATAAAATTAGAGTGGAGAAATTTGAATTCTTGATTTTATAATTGAAGTCAAATATGAAATTATTATTTAGATTGTGTATGAAATCGAAGACTGAGTTTTTTTTTTTTTTAATAAGACCCGAAAGATGTAAGTAGTCATGACATGAACTGAAAATTTAGCCATGACATGAAAAATATGTAATCAAATAAGTTTCGTGATGTTTACAGATCACAATGTTGACTTGACTCTCCCTTCTATACAGGAAATAGGGGGTAAATAAAAAGACAAATACGGCCATGAAAACTGTGGATAAATACTCACCATGAACGAGTAGAAAGTCATTTGAAAGAGAAAGTGGTAGTGATATATCACCAACCAAAAGTGCAATTTTTCTTTAAGAAAAGAGAGAGAGAGAGAGAGAGAGAAAAGGGCCTTATTTAATGCATTTTACACCCTTGACACCAATCACAATTTAAAATTTATTTTTTATCTTTTTCTGAAAAGTGAACATCAGTTTCATTATTCACAGTTACTATTATAGTTTTGTAATTCAAACTTAAAAGTCCCTTATTTTACATATACAAGTTCAAATGAGATGATTTTTTTTTTTTTTGAAAAATTAGGTCGGGTGATCTTTTTTAATCATCTAATCAAATAGATGGCCTAATTTTTTTTATTTAGGAAATGGTCGCGTTTGTCACTTTTCATATTTGGTCAGTCAGTGATTAACTATGAAAATTAACGATTGACTAATATTTAATCAGTGATAGACTATGAAATTTAATGATTAACATTATGGTTAATCAGTGATTGATCGTAAGTCAATCACTAATTTGACCATTACGTGGTCAATCATTGATTGACCGTTTAAGAAAATTGATTAACCATTTTAGAAAAAATGGCATTTCAAATAATGTTTAATAACTTTGGCCATTTATTAAAAAAATTATTGAAAAAAAGTTATTTAGCTATAAATCTTTTTTTTTCTATTGCATAGAAATTTGAGACGAATGAAACAAACTCCATATTGATATTTTTTTCCCCACACATTTTAAATTTTTATATTTTTTAACTTTAATAATTTAAATACCTCACGAAACACATAATTTAATTTAAACCGAAATTTTATGATCCAATCCTTATAGCAGCAAACCATGGACTATTGAGCAATTGACACCTACCTTTTAGAACTTGGATGAAGATATCATGCTCTGTTGGTTTTCCCAAGTTTCACAAAGTTTCAATTCTAACTATTTGAACGGAAAAATAAGGCGTCCTTACTCCGAGTCCATTTTCAAACAAATTAATCTGCATAATCAATGTCTTAAGCAAAAAATAAAAAAAATATAGTATTGACACTAATGTATGCGTTAGAGATGGTCTAAGATTGGGCCATGTTGAACAATCTCAAATTTTTAGTCTCATTGTTGCCTAAAATATGCGTAAGAAAGTTTTGGAATCTTTTGTGAGTTGATCAATGTGGTTGTAAATCCGAGTTTGTTAAGAAACGAAGCATAAGAATACAGTACTAATGAAAACAAAAATTCTGATTTATGGGTAAACGTTGTTGTTATTAATAAATAGAAGGACTAGTGGTGTCTTCATATTCTCTGATTTAGCACAGAAAGGTAAGTAACAGTTGGGACTACCAATGGGATGACAAATGATGTTGCTTCTAGGCTTTCATCAGCTAGGAGGTTAGGGACCGATTTAGCACGGAAGGGTAAGCAACAATTGGGACTATGATGACAAATGATCATGTTCTTAGGCCTTCATCAGTAAAGAGGCTAGGGGTTTACATAGTCCATCAACAAATGATAACCAAATCGACAGACTTTTGTGATGCATAACTCAAATTAGAAACGAAGATTCATCACAGTGATGGTATGATTGACATTATTAAGTTTTTAAATCATCCATTTTTTGTTTTCAATAAGCTTTAAACGACCAAATTCTGAGAAACGACATCAATTGCACCAATGCATTAGTTTAGAGTTGTTGTTTTTTTTTTTTTTAAGACATTATTTTAGAGTTAATAGTCTTGAATTTGAAACAAAATGAAGTCCGGGGCCAACTTTGTAAACAACTCATAAGTTTGGGGAATATAATGCAATTAACCCTCCTAGGCGAAAATTAGATGCGATTAATCAACGTAAATACGTATTTATACGAGATTGGTAAAGTACCGTAGTCGGCAGGGGCATTAAAAAGATTCACAACAACCCTAAACAAAAAATAATAATAAATAAATAAATAAATAAAATTAAACTGAAATTTGGGGAATGCGTCCCCCTCAAGCCCACAAACTGTTCGACAAATTCCCCACTCAACTCCTCTTTTTCTCTCCCTAAAAATCTTCTTCTTCTTCTTCGATTTTCTTCTTCTTCTTCTTTCTCGCGCACCAAAAAAAAAAAAAAAAAGAAGGAGAGAGAGAGAGAGAAAAAAGAGAAACACTTTTGTGAAAATAGTGAAGCAGAACTCTAGTCAAGCTTTTTCATGGCTCCAGGAAAGAGCATAATCATGATTCATGAGAGGCGACGTTTGTCACGTTTCCTTTCTTTCTCTCTCTATAAATACTTCTCTTCTGCCCACCATTAGTATTGCTACTCAACATTGAATGGCTCTGTCTGAAGAGAATACCTCTCTCTCTCTCTCTCTCTCTCTCTCTCTCTGATCTCGATCTTCTTTGTTTGGCTGCCGAGAAAAGAAAAGAAAAGAAAAAGTAGGGAAGAATCTGTTAAGCTCAGGAGGGATAGCACCAGATTATTACGAGGGTCGTCTTTTTTCGTCCCTCTCTAGCGCTATCCATCCTGAGTTTCATGGCTTCTTCTTGCTCCTCTCTCTCTCTTCTCTCTCTCTCCTCTCTGGTAAAGTCTTGGAGGAATCAATTTCTGCTGGGGTATTAATGTTACTCTTCTTCTTCTTCTTCTTCTTCTTCTTCTTCTGTTTTTGTTCTTTGTTTTTTATTTTTTCATTTTTAAGTAATTTCTTAGTGCATGAGTAGACTATCAAAAGAGCTGTGGACCAAGCGTTATAATGGGCCCACAAATTATTGTTTTCTCAAGGTTTAATGAATTTTGCTGATTTTGTTAGATTAATGTATCATGTATGTGTACATATACACACACACATATATGTATATGTATACGTATAGGTGAAGGAATCCTCCAAAATGCTTGGCAAGTTTGTTCAATTCTTTCTATTTGGTGACTATTTTTTAACTTTGAGATCGGAATTTGAATTCTATGTTTTTATGATGAATTTTGTTATGAAATCACCATTACATTGTATATATTATAGATATAAGTTCATTTAATCAACTTAATATAAATTTTGAATTTTTTAGAGTGGCAACCCGCTATATTATAAATGAGCATGTTTACATGACTACCACGACGAGTTGAATAATTATGTACTTTTTGTTGTTGTTTATCCTCGTTTTGTTAGCAACTGTGGCTTGGATTTTGAATTATTTTGTTTAGCTTTTTTTCCCTTATCAAAAAGTTAAAATTAAAGATTTAATATTTGATTAGTTGTGTATATCAACTTAACAGGGATATGTTAAGTTTTTTTTTTTTTTTACATCAATTTTTTTCCTATGTTCATTTACTAAAATTAAAATAAATAAGATTAAACTTGAAAAATGTTATAATATAGGTTTTTTTTTTTTGGCTGAAAAAAATTTATTATTGTAAAATTGTGATGCTGGCTTTCAAAGGAAAAACTGTTGTAATGTTTTGTGTTCTCAAATCATGGAACAGAAAAATTATAGAATTTCCATATTTGGCTGTATAATTGCTTCTCTCTTTGCC
>JAFMPE010079865.1:0-14165 GCA_024759925.1 Ficus religiosa
TACAATAAATATAACCGTACATATTTGAGAAAAATTCTAACAAAACTTAATGAAACAGAAGCACATCATCGACCAACGTGATGCCAATACCATCGACCAACATACCTAACATCACCTGTAACAAAATATTAGTGCATGGTGCAAGCCAGAGCGCTCAGCAAAAAAATTCTCTAAATGCCTTGCATCTATCTAGCAATGTCTCCTAATTAACTGCTCTTAAATGCCAGGTTAAAACTCTCGTGGGGCTGCAAAAGGCAGGGATTACAGCCATGGTTTAAGAAGGTGATTTNTACAATAAATATAACCGTACATATTTGAGAAAAATTCTAACAAAACTTAATGAAACAGAAGCACATCATCGACCAACATGATGCCAATACCATCGACCAACATACCTAACATCACCTGTAACAAAATATTAGTGCGTCTCCTAATTAACAGCTCTTAAATGCCAGGTTAAAACTCTCGTGGGGCTGCAAAAGGCAGGGATTACAGCCATGGTTTAAGAAGGTGATTTCGGAGCCAGCATCAAGGCGCGCCTCACCATGAGGCAGCCATTGGGTGCTTGATGCTTCAAGGCTTACAATTTTCAAGCCTAAACGAGGTGTTATTTCCTTTTCAGCCTCAATTTACAAGCCGTTTTTCCTCTAAAGTGTGGTCCAACTTTTCTTTGGCCCTCTTGTTCAGCCCAAAGGGCTTATGATTAGAGGGGTTTGCCCAAAACGCCTCGAGGCGTTTGTACCTCAGTCCAAACAGGCGTATGCCTCGTTCAGGCATGAAAATCATAAGCCTGGGCGGGTAAGACGTGCCTTAAGGCAGGAGCATCGATCACCTATTTAACAAATCCCAAAAGAATTGAACATGACAGATAAAACGCTACGCTACCTAAATTATACTCATCAATAATACAATGAAATTAATATCCATTCCTCCATCTTGGAAATTATAATCTATTAACGCATCGGAAAGGACTAGAAATATCAATATGACAAATTTCAGGCACTGAGCTAAGATCAAATCCAAATCCAAATCCAAATATATCATTAAACGAACTTGAAAAACAAAAAGCGAAACAAATTTAAGGCGTATACGTATATCCAAAAGGGAGAAACATACCTAACACCGGCATCACCAACAATCCCAATAGCCATACCAGCAGAGAGGCCAGCGAGGCCACAAGCGAGACCAGAAGAGAGATGAGCATATCCATCGAAGAGGTAATAGGATTTGGCCTTAGGGTTAATACCGGTACTGATGATAACAGCAATAATAAGACCGTAAATACCCAGAACTCCAGCCATAACCACCGGCACGATCGACTTCATCACCAGCTCCGGCCTCATCACTCCCATCGATGCCACTCCGACACCGCTCTTCGCCGTCCCATACGCCGCTCCCATACCTGCAATTCAATTGCAAAACGCCATAGGCAACCAAATCAAAATCCCTAGATCCAATCCAACCGAGCCCTAGATCTGAAGGGGAAAACAGAATTCGACTTTAAATTGAACAGAAAATGTGCGAATCGGGAACGAATTTAGATTTACAGGAGAAGACTAGAGCCGCCGCGGCACCGAGGAAGCCGAAGAACGGCGCCGTTTCATCACCGCTGAAAGCCAACGACATTTTTTTCTTTTCTCTTCTCCGGGATGATTAGAAGACGATCGGATCTGAAAAAATTTAGGCTGATTTTTTTTTTTTTTTCGGTTTAATTTTTTTTTTTTATATAGAAATTTCTTTTGACTTCCCGAGATCGTTCGTGCTTTTTGATTGCGTCCGCAATGTTTCTCAGCCACAGTCCTCTAAGTTGGAAATTCTGGTGCAATCACAATTATACCCCTGCCACGGTTGGATCAGCCTCATCTTTGAGTAGTCCAAAACAGTCTTTTCGCTAGATTTTAGTACCGTGAATGAATATTGTAGAATTGGGCCCTTGGAGGCTACTTTGGGAAGTGGACCGCCTGAACAATCGGCCCTTGTCAGGCCATAGCCCAAAAGGAATACAAAATTACATTTCCAGCAAATACCTTTTTTTACTGATGACAACAGTACTAATCCCTAATTAATAGATTTAAATAATTGATATAATAATAATTTAAATACTTACTAATTAAAAAAATAATTCATATATCATATAAATTGATATTCAAAAATTAAAATTAAAAATTAATATCTTTGACATTTTTCTTAAAAATACATATATATAATTCTTTTGAATAGTACCGAAGACAATAACTTTAATCTTAATTTTTTTAAGTACTAACTTACATATTATATTTTCATTAATAAATATAATCAATTGATATAATAATACTTTAAATACTTATCAATAAAAAATAAATAACAAAAACTCATATGTCATGTAACTCAAAAATTAGGATTGATCTTGGTACCCCTAACATTTTTCAATTCTTTTACATGTATATAAATGTTCAAAGAAGCTAAAATGTATAAATTGTTTTTCACCATTTCGTTGTTGATTGTCATGTTTCCCATCAGCTTTTTCTGTTATAAATAAACATTTATTTGAAAAAAAAAAAAAAAAAGTTCCAAACATTTATTAAGCTTCAAATACTTCAAGATATTATTGAATACGGATCATAAAACAATACTGTTTATTATTTCGTTTGGCAACGGGTCATTTTCCAAAATTCAAAAATTAAGTAAAAATTATGACACCTCATTTTCAGTTTACCCCGTCTCCTGAATACATGCTGAATATTTAATGACTCGATTAAAAACATGGGATAGAAGCATTAAATTAACCAGCAAGAAAACGATTTGCAGAAGAAGGCTTTTTAATCATGTCCCAGTAGAAAAAAGAATAGCAATCATGTCCCAGTACAAAAAAGAACAGCAAAAACAGCCAACATCTAGTTGAATAATAAGAACGACCACAAAATAATTGAGTTTCGATATTTCAATGAAGTAAAATAAGGTAAAGAGAAATGCCCAACATCATTTTAACCGAGTAGCACTAAATAAAATCTCGACGGGTCTGTTTCCGAGTGGTGGTAATGTCCTTAGCAACTCCTGTCTGTGTAGATGATCAACAGAAGTAATAACTAATAATTTTCTTGGGATTTAACCTAATTTCAACACTTTGAGCATGATCCAAGTATATCCAGGTACCAACAAGATAAAATACCAGGGGATTGACCAAGTTTCATTTCTATCTGGGATGTCAGTCAATCATCAATCAGTTCCACTCGATAGAAAAATCCGATTTCAACTTCTCTTTAAATGGTTCATGGAAGCACACAGCGGAGAGAAGTAACCCTTACAAATTCATAATTCGAAAGCTAATTAATACGAAAGTAAAACCCGACTTTCCTGGACAAGCAATCTCCTGAACAGATAGATAACTGCACCTTTATGTATCACCCCAACAGTCTTCCCACCGATCATGATCATCTATAAAAAGCTAGGAATAGTATTAATTAACAGAAAAAACCAAGGCATTAAAAAATCGTAGCAGAAACATCTTTTGCCAGAATTTTGATTATCGACAACAGTAAAGGAACAATTAGGAAATATAACCAACCACAGCTCAATGATAATCAGGTTGTGTCATAAATGTGGAGAAAAAGAAGACATACCTCTAGGCAATAGCCACATTGTGTTTTTCCACCCTAGCAACATTGAAGAAGAGGTGTAAGCATCAATGCAAAGGACAAGAAGAAGACGAAAAGAAAAGAATGCGGGCTTGATTTTTCCCCACCAAATATGAAAGTCAGTATCTGACAAGCAACCCCACGGAACTGAAGCTTGAAATGAAGGTTGTATCTGCTATACAAAGTCCAGAGTCCACTTTTAAGTAAAATCTACCTTATCTTAGTATGCAGAATCTAAATGTTAGAATGTATATTATCACTCGGGAGTTCATGGCAGCAACATAATTAAGGATGTATCCACAATACAGATAAGCCCCAAACAGTTTCGAAAATTCCAAGGAGTAGAATTAGCAGTGCTATTACTATAGCAGCAACTACTGGAAAATGCAAAAGTTTGCTCAATCTTTTAAAGATCGAAGTAAAGAAATTAATGTTAAACTTGAAAAATCAGAGCAATGTTGAACTCGGTACTTCAGATACTGAAAAAAAATAGTGTGTATTCTTCCTGTCACTAAAACAATCCTACGCTGTACAGATTGCAAAGAGAAAAAAAAAAAAAAAATATTGATAAGTTGAGAACAATTAGTATCTCATCTCAAGGTCTTAACTTTCCACCCTTGGACGCACAACCTCAACGAATGTGAGCAGCTGGTAAAAATGATGTCTTTGTACCATGCTTAGCCCAATACAGATGTGCAAAGCAACTTGTGTCAATCCCATCTGTAGTTGCACGAGCTGACGTCTTTTCCAAAATCATAGTCTGGCCGGCTCTGATCACATTTTCAAGAAGGCGCCACATATTCACCAACTTGCATTGAGAATCTCCATATATGATTCAACGGCCATCATAAATGCCATTCCACTCTTCAATTGCACTTTTGTATCATTAAAAGCTTGTTGGCAGTTTGAATTAAGCACCAATCCTGTGCCGCACCACCACCAATATACTCTTGAGATCATATGCAAGTACCAAATACTTAATATTAGCTCAGACAGAAGTGCACTGGAAAGAAACTCCGATCAACCATCAAGGCCATCACGTTTTTACATCAGATTTCGATGCCATGTGCCTCTCAATCAATTTATCCACAAAGGCACGGATCTGCACGTGTAAGGCATCCAAAGAAGCTTGAGTATACAAATAGGAGGACAATTAAAATAAATAAATAAAAGCCCTGCATTTACATTCTGAAATATAATTGTCCAAACAACAGCAAGGAGATAGCGACGAGACTACTGAAGGTAAGTGGGGTAAAAAGAAAAAGAAAAGAAAAGAAAAGAAAAAGAGATAGGATATTGGATAAAATGGACAGTGAATTTTCATTGGAAAGAATATGTAAAAAGGAGAAACTAAAGAAACCATACTTGTACGAACTTCAAAGCACCATTCAATATCTTTTGTTTTGGCCAGTACCAGAATAACAACACTGAACATTATCTCTATTTTGAAACCAGAAATTAAATTGGAAAAGAAAATTCTATAAATCGGTTCGTTAATGAACAACAATCCTGCACCTTGTTCCGACGCTTGAAATCAAGAAACTCAGAAACAGCCATGGCTTTCTCTGCATCTGTAGCTAGCTCCATGACCTGCAAGTTAGATCAATATATGTTTCAATAAAATCTAATCCATTTCAATGTTGCTGTGACTTTTCCTTTATGCAGAAAGAACAAAGGAGGAGGTTCATATACAGAAAATAACCGACCTTTGTTGCACTTTTCTTCATTATTGACTTGTATCCCTCTCTATCTATTTTTTTAGCTTTATAAAGGGGCATAAGCAATGATGCAACATAGTCTACGACAGCCTGTTTAATACGGTCAGCCCCTCGATGATGACTTTTAACCGATTCCTTGTTCATTGTAACCTGCGAAAAGGAACTCTCATTTGCTCGTCCATCACACTTCCAGGTGGGTTGTCTCGAACTTGCATTTGAGTCCTCCTCCTCCCTGATATGAGTATCCGGATCGAAGAAATTGGAATCAGCTGCTGCTGCTTGTGATTGCCATCTCTCAATGGCATGATAATCCTTTATCCCCACACTTCCAGCCGTGTCTACCCATGCTTTCGTATAAATACTGCTGTCAGCAGCAGCACTCTCTCCTGAATGCTCCCGGAAATTCAAATTATTAGCAATCTCATTTGAATGGCTTCGCTGAGAAAGGTTATCAGCCGATATTCTTGAATTATCAAGGTTGACACAAGTGGCGGAAAAATCAACAGACCAGTCCCTTACTCTACAATTCCTAGAGTCTATTTCTGATATACAATCTTGTCTCCCAAAAACACCTCCAGACCATTTCCTCCTAAAATCATATTCATCCATTTGAGCATATTGCTCGCGTCTAGCAAATTTGTGAAATGAGGGAATCTTAGGAAGCTGCAGCAATGTATTGCTCTTTGCCTCCGAAGATGCATATACCTGCCAAGCATAACAATCAATTAGTTCATGCAGGAAGACATAAGAGAGTAAGAGTTCATTAAAAAAACAGAAGAAATAGTCCACGAAACAATCTACGGAACCAAACCGTTCAGTCTGCAATCCTTTCTTTTTTTCTTTCTCTGGGTAACAGGCAACATCCCTGGTCTCTTTGGCAGTTCACTAGGTAGTAATAACAAATACATAAAAGACAAACACAGCTACTAGTGATGTTTTACATTATGCAATAATTATAGTTTCCTACAAAACTTTGTACTATTTGAAAAAGAGAAAATGATTCTGATAGACACAGGTATAACAACTGAGAAATGAAATCTTGAAATACTATTGAGAAAATCTTCAGGAAAACCCTACCAGATTGAGAAAATATTTTACAAGCCCTGGGAGTGATTTGAGGAACCACAAAACCTCCCAACTTAGATTCTCCAAGTCAACAATCTCTAATCCCCTATTTTATACTTCTATTTCCCCCCTCTAACTATAGGCTAACCTCTCAACTAGTCAGCTATTTTTTGTAACACTTAACTAACCGTCTTACTAATTCTTTTACAGTACAATTTTCCTTTGCAGAACATATCTCGGCTATTAATTCCTTACACTGCCCTCACTTTTCTCATATAAGTATGACTAATTGGTGGCCTAACAGAAGTTGAAATGTTTTGAAGACTAGCTAAGAGACATGATTTGCACGAAATGATTTACAGAAACTCTAAACAACAATTAAAAGTTGTTAAACTCAATAGATGACAGGAAATTATAGTAATAATTTAAAAAATAAACATTTAAATAATTTGATATGGCTTTGTCATGGACCAAGTACCTTGCAATGTGGTAACAAGAACTGACATAAACAAATTGCAATAACAAACCTCAACAGCCGCAAGAGCTGCAGCACAGGCTGCTTCTGCAGCAGCAATGGCAGCTTTCTCTTCTTCCGTCATAGCAGCACCATCAACATCAGGTTTTGAGGAAGTTGCTGATTCTAGCTTGACTACTTTTCCATTCACTTTCTTTACATTTGCACTTGAAGATAAATGGCTTCCATTGGATGCAGAAACCTGAAGACTTCCTCTGTCCCCAAAAGCACCATGATTTGTGTGTAGAGGTGGCTTTGCTGAAGCTGGATCTTTAACAGATTTTCTCTTCGCTGAATCTGCAGCAGCTGATTGTCTTGAGAATTTCGATCCACCATTAGAAGCTTTTTCCTTGCGAAATACTTCTAGCCATACGTTAACAAGCTGACTTGCTATGGCACGTATATCACGGCTAGTATGGACACAAACCTTCTCTTTTACGGTTTTTCCTATGCCTGCACCAAACAAACTTATTTAAGTACTGAAAGAGCATCACCGTTTTACCTTGCATTCATCCACACGAGGGGAAAAAAAAAAAAAAAAAAACTTTTTTGTGGTAGGGGGGAAAAAGTTGATCAAACATGCTATAAAGATATTTATGCATGTCGTCACTTTACTTTTATATGTAAACACGTCTTTACATTTATATGAAAATATGCACATAAATAAAAGCACATCAAAGTTTTAGGAGATTTGAATTGTAATCTCAATCAAGCTAAAACTATAGGGTCCAGGTGGGCTATTTGGTTCATCAACCACCAGCCCTGAAGTTACTCGAGCAACAGTACAGAAGAAACAGTTAAAAGCATATGAATTCATTTAGGAGATTTGTATGTAAGTAGGCCCACATGAATATAAATGCTAGACGCAAAACAGAAATAAGATGCAATACCAGATAAGCGCACAGCAAGTAAGTCTGTTGAAACGAGAACAAGAAGACGAACACAATGCCGCAAAAGTTGGGTACCATCCTTCCCCATCGAGTCCTGTAAAAATTTACAGAATATGTACCATTAACAACCTCATCTATAAAATAAATACTAAATGCTGTCAACAGCAAAACACCAAATAGACACGTTTCATGTGTCATTGACTTAATAATATATTTATACAAAGGGCAAAACGATGATTTAATGATGTAATCATGACCAATGAGATGAAAGGTACCAGTATCCATGAGTTGAGGGTACTCAGCCCTTCTTTGGTGCCAGCAAAGGATTTCAAGTGTTCAACAGGAAGAGTCAACAACTCTTTGATCAGATGCAATCGTCCATCATTGGATTTAGCACTAAAGAACATATCCTGTAGAAGAGCTTCTCTGGTCAAAATCTGGGTTCCATCCAAAGAGTCCTTATAAAGGACATTGGAAATTTCAATTGCTTCAAGTCTCCTTGCTATGTCTCTAACTTCATCCCTCTCAGATTCTGACTGTCTCTGTAATGCCTCCATTGCCTCTACTTCTGCTGTGTAATCATTTCCGGTAGTCAATATATCGATTATACGAACTGCTTCTCGAAGCCCGCTCATCATAGCACCACCAACCGTGTCAGGGTGCTCCTTACAGGTTGCTTCACCAGCAAAAAATAAGCAGTTCTCAACAGGTCTGCCTAATATATCATAGTCTTCTCCAGAAGCTCCAACAGCAACATATGAGTAGGCACCATAGCTGAAAGGATCCCTACCCCAATCTGTCACAACTGATGCAACTGGATCAGGAACTGTCTCCTCTCCAAACAATTTACGAAGAACTACTAATGCATGGTTTACATGATCAGAAGAGCTCATATTTTGACCATCTATGGCTGCCTTACCAACCACCAGTGCTATAAGAACAGGAGCCCCTACTGTTTTTTTAACGTTCCAGAACATAAAGCACTGCCCTCTCCTATTTGTTTCCTCCGCAGTTGCTCCAAAGTAATCCACAGAGTCATCCCAAAAGACATCTGGAAACTCCAAGACTACCTTGTTCAGAACTCCAAAACCAAGCCGCTGGACAGATGACCGTTTCCACTGGGGTAAAGGAGGCAAAAAATTGATTGTTTCTGCTTTCAAGCACCCGAGTGGCACTGTAACCAAGACAGCATCTCCATGAAATTCACCACCATTTGACGTAGAAACTCTGACCTTATTAGACTGGCCATCTGAAACTCCAGAAACCTTGGGGCTATATGAGACGTCTGTGACCACATGGTTCAAGTGAATGCAAAGTCCTTCTCCAAGAGACTCAACGACACGACTGTAACCCCCCTTAATCATGCAATGAGCTCCTCCAAAGCCACCGTAAACATCATCTTGGTTCCAGTAGGGAAGAGATACTTCTTTAAGTAGCGCCGCACAACCATACTCCAAGTTGGCAAAATGCCAATCCATAACCCTTCTCTCAAGAGGACTCAAAAGCTCTTCACTAGAATTATTTTTGTCAGGAACTCTGCCATCACTACCTGTCTTGGAATCCACAAAACCATCGTCAGCAATGTACTGTTTTTTGTCTTCTGCATTCACCCCTACTCGTGCCATGCGACGCATTTGGAGGGCATATTCCAAACCCTCCTCAAGAGACATTTTCATAGCATGTTCTCCCTTCTGTGCAACGAGCAATATCATATCATCAAGAAGACTGTTGTACTCCGCTTCCAAGGCTTCATCCAGATCTGAAGGAACTTTTTGAGCTGTTACAATGTCGTAGAGAGGGCAATCACTGTTCAATATAGTCAGCTCCAAGCCCAACTGGGCACATATCAATGAAGAAGGATCAGGTCTTCTTTCAGTGTCCACATCAGCCTCAACACCAGTAATAATGCTAGCACCAAGGTCCACCGGAACTGATAGAGATGACTGATCTGTGTAAACACGACCTCCAATTCTACTCCTAGCTTCCAATATTGTGACAGCAAAACCTTGTCGTTGCAAGTGACGTGCAGCAGTTAACCCAGCAGGACCAGCCCCTATGACGATGATTTTCTTTCGATCATCTGCATCACATTGCAGAAGATGATTCCTCTTAGCATCATCAGCAGCTCCCAATTGGATATGACATGAATCGTCTCTAGTGTCCGGTGTTGGGATGGGAACTTCATCACTTTCTACTATCTCATGAGATAGTTCAGTACTTCCAACATCTAAATTTACCAATTTCTCCACTAATTTTGTGTTCATATTACAATTTTCACTTAAATCAGCAACGCGTCCTTCAGGTTCCATCTCATTGGCTGATTCCACTCTTGAATTTGGAACACACTCGTTGTCTTTTATTGCTTCATGTGTCAGGTTTTCACTATTCAAAAGAAGTCCATTCTTTGCTTCAATTGCGGTTTTGGAACTCTTATCCAGGCCGGTAATAAAAGAAACTCCATCCTCTGAATCAGCAACCGAAACACCAGAACCTTCCACAAAGTTCTTTTCCCTAAGAAGTTTATAATTTTGCTTAGTACCAGATTCTGATTGGTCCTTCTCATAAGCAATTCCAAAATTTATGTAGCCCTGTTCACAAGTTATGAAAATATAGCTTTTAAGATCTAAGCTGAGCACCAAAAAAAAAAAAAAAAAATTCAATCCTCCAGAATAATGAAAAACTTAAGGATAAAAAAGTAACAAAGAAACTTTTACAGGCATTTCCAATATAAAAAAGTTACAACAAAAAATGATGACTTTTAAAACTTACGCTCTGATCAAGAAATGCATATATCTCCCTTATCAGGGAAGCACGTGGTGATTCATTCACAGAAGCGTTTTCAGTTACCCCACAGTCAGAAAGAGGCAATATCCGACCAAAGTCTTTATTCCAGAGACCTAAGATCTGATTCCTGCATTTCACCAAGTAACAGAACTTTCACTAAGTGGAGTTTATCAGAGAGACCAAAAAAAAAAAGAGCAGGAGACTTGAAAAAAGAGGAGAACTGAATATGGACATACTTCTTTTGTGAGAAATGTGCATGCTTCCATTAAAAACATATATCACAGACAATTGCACTTAAAGAGTAACACGAGGAAAGCGTACAGATTAAGTCAAAATATCAAAAAAGCACATTCCATAGAGTGAAAACGTCCTAAAACATTTGGCATTACAAGAATATTACACAAAAGACCAAACTGGTACCATAACTTAACAGAATCATTGATTAAAAAGGAAACAGCAATTCTGCCACATTGAAGAATTAATAACAGACACCACCTGAAGTAAACAATCTAAATTACAGCTAGACTCAATAGGTAATACTAACCTGCATTCCAAATAGTCCGGAAGCCCACCTCTCCGCTTCAAGATCTCCTTAAATTTAATCCTCTCAACAGGGCCAACTGCATGAGCTTTAAGGCCTGCCGATACTGCTGCCGCCCCACTGCCTTCAGCCTCGGCCACAATACTAGAATGATCAAATTTCGATCTCACTCTAAACGAGCGGTCACTGTCCACAGTGGGTTGACTTTCAAGAAAACCTGGATCATCTATCAGAATCTCCCAGTCAGCATCCCCCTCATAAGCCATGTCTCCATGCCTGTGCTTTTTAAGCCTGCGCATCACACGAGGGGCAAGTTTACTCTCTTTGTCTTCGGTGTCCGGTAAAGATACTGCATCTTCTTGGTAACTTTCATTTTCATCTGGAGCCACAGATAGAGACGAGGCTCCATGTGTCTCCTCACCACCGGAACTACAATCTTGACTTTGAACCCAAGTTGCTTGAGCTTTCAGATTTTGATGTAAAGCCGAACTGCACTTATTACTAGCAGGAGGAGGATCATTTTTTCCTATATAAGTATCCATCGATATCTCTTCGTTATTTGACTGGAAGTTACATCCCAGCTTATGTGCTCCAGTACAAGCGGTAGGAATTGAAGATATCCCGCAATTACAAGATCCAGCATTCTCCTTTTGCAGAGGACCCGAAGCAAGATCTTGCTCCTCCATGTAAGTATCAGGGCCATTACATTTAGCATGCATCTCCTCCTTCTTCAGTAAATCAGAGTCGGAGCAAGACACAAGTGGTTGCGCATAATGAAAACCTTTCGGACATTGTTCAGAATCAAGCTCATTTTGACGTTCTGATAAGTCTCTTGATGTCCATAAATGGCATGGCAAAGAGTCATGCAATAGATGTCTAGAGTTATTTGGAAACCCATTATTCAGCAAGTCGTCATCAAAACGATGTAGTGGAGTCTCTTTTGCAACCACACAAGAGGAAACTTCACAGTTTAGAGTTATTTCTTCTCCTGCAGAACAGTACTTTACTCCATCACAAAGTTTACTTGAGCTACATGGATCCACTGCAAGCCCCTCTTGAACAGTTGTACTGCGTGTCACGATGACTTCATCATTAATCACTTTGGAACGGCATTCTAAAATAACATTGGGAGGCCTCTTATGTTCTCTGTCATTAGATCTCAAGCTCTCAACTGATGAAGAACGACCTTGACTCATATCATGACTCTCTTTTAGCCTTGAATTCGCACGAGACTTCCTCATTAAACCAGATTGTGCCCTGTAGCGAAGCGACAATAAGGAGTCATCGAAGCGATCACCCGAAGAGTGACTAGTACCTTCCGCGACCAGCACACCTGAAACATTCTCATCCTTCAAAAGAGAACACCCGGATCCCATAGACTCCGAACCAACATCATTCGTCTTCGCATTCGAATTAACCTTGGGTCTCTTCGCCTTTCCTTTACGCTTGTTTTCTACCCCAGTGTCCACAGTCATATCAGATCCACCATCTTCCACCAATGAACCTTTCTCCACACCTTTCGACACTGATTTCACATCCGAGCCACCGTCCTCCACAGAATCCAAAGACTCAACCGCAACCGAAGCAGAACCCTTTCCCCTACCCGTCCCCGAGACGGAATCCTTCTTCGAAACCTTCAATTTCTTCCATATACTAGCCAGAGTATCATCCATTCCCCCCAAATCCTCATCTCCAACATCGGCCCTCTTACCCTTTCCAACCTTTTTCGGGTTCCGCGGCCTCTTCAACTTCAACAAGGACCCAATGGGCTCGTCGTCATCCGAATCGAGTCCAATCTCGACTTGCTTCGACCTTTTCTTAGTGCCAGACTTTTTCTCGTCCTCGTCCATTTCTTATCACTAGCCCTATCTTCCCAAAAACAGAATCTTTCAACAATAAAACACTTTTATCTGTAACCCTAACCCAGCTTCAACGCCCAAACCAACAAGCAACAACGATCACGAACACGAATCCTCACCTTACGCTTATCCAATTTCGAGAAAATAAAGCTCATGCTTGGTCTAAACGACAATGAAAATCGTCGAAATCCTTAAACGCATCGAAACCTATGTTTCCAAGAGAAATTTTGCACATAAGATTTTTGTGTAAAATTATTTTTTTCGTTTCTCTCTCTAGAAGAAGCTTCTCCACAATCAACCAACGAATCGTCTGGATTTTCAGTCCACTCAATCCGAACAAAGAAAAAATAAATCAAAATTGGAGAATAAATAGGGAGAAAAAGGAAAGGGAAAGGGAAAATCAGGCTAGGGTTTTTGAGAGAGTGACAAAGCCCTAGTAATGGAGGAGAGAGAAAGAGGAAGAGAGAGAAAGGGGGATTGGGGATGGGGATGTCGGACCTGAGAGAGAGTAACAGTGGAGGCAGAAGCTGTGACTGAGGGGCGTCAATGGATTCGTCGACGACAGTGGGATGCGCACGTTAGCGTCTCCTTGTGAAATTGGTAAAGTCGCCTCTATCAAAGTGCGCCGCTACGGTATCAGGAATTTTAAACCCATCGACCACCCAAAAAATGATGGAATTGTTGTATTACCTTTTTAATATTATATGTTGATAGAGTTTATTTTTAAACTGTTTATATATAATTAAATAATTAAGATGTTATTTATGTATAATAATTATTATATATTTTACTTTAAAGTAATATTTGATTAATAAATTAAAAAACAATTTTAAAAAAATCTAACATCCTTCCTTAATGTCGGTGACTTCCCAGCCAACGCCACGATGGACCCCGCAGACACCCCACGTTGGCATCAATCCAATTCCTCCCCCCCCCGACGCTGGCGACGGACCCCCGCTCCCCCTCTATGCTGACCAACCCAGTCCCCCTTCAGCTGACGAGCCCAGGCGCCCCCCCTCCCACACCGACGACTGCCCCCCTGCCGTTCTTGAGCTCAGGCGCCCCTTTCCTTGAAGCCGACAACCCCCCCACCTCCCGAGCTCGAGCCCAGGGGCCCCCCCCCCCCCCCCCCCCCCCCCCCCCGCCCCCCCCCCCCCCCCCCCCCCCCCCCCCCCCCCCC
>JAFMPE010079976.1:440-14567 GCA_024759925.1 Ficus religiosa
TTTTGTTGATTGTGGTTGTTGATTGTGAAATTTCCATCCAAAATGTCAAAAATCCACAATGTTCCTTCCAAAATGTTAATTTGGTTGATTGTTAATTTGGGAATTTTCCATAGAAAAATGTCAAAAATCCGTCCTTTCGGTGATTGTTGATTGTCGTTGTGATTTAGATTGCTTTAAAATTGATTGGGTATAAGGCACATATTTGGGAATTTTCTAGATAAAATGTTGATTTTGTGAGTTAAATTTTCCGAATTTGCCACCTGTAGGAAATGAAATGAATTCGCAAAAAATTTTTTTTTTTCAACGGACTCTACCACGATGGTTTTTCGGAAAAACCGTCGTGGTATATTCTTAAATGTCCACATTTAGGCCATATTTTTTGCCTATTCCACGACGGGTAAAAAACCGTCGTGGAATCTGAAAATATTCCACGACCCTAGATTCCACGACGGTTAAAAAACCGTCATGGAAATTTTACCACGACGGTTAAAAACCGTCGTGGTATCCACATTATGTACTAGTGTTTCTAGTCCTTTAGCATTTATATCACATTTGATAATCCTTCTTTCCTTAATGATGTGAACCTATTTGAGAATTTCTCATAAGCATATGCCATCACCAAATTTTTTGTACTGAAACAAACAATGGAATAGAAGAACCAAAATGCAATCAATATGTAAATTTTTATATATTTTGACGATCTCTTTGCTAACCTGTTTGAGTCGTTTAACATTCACTGGGTAGCTCTTGTTGCTGCCCTTGCTGTTATGCTCCTCTTGTGATTACCGATTCCTATTTTATAGAAACAAAAAAAAAAAAAAAAACAAAAACAAAAAATCAAATTTTTCTGAAACGGGAAATCCAAAACCAATATGAAAACAAAAAGGAAAAAGAAGTTACATAACAAACAAAATTTTCATATAACCAAAACCAAAACCAAAAAAAAAAAAAAAAAAAAAAGACGAAACCAAGAATCTACAGAACAGCAAAGAAAAAAAATATTTTCTAAAACCCAAAACCCAAAATCCTAAACCTAAACCAAAAACAATCAACAAATAACAAAACAAACAAAAATTTTTATTGCCAACCAGATGGCTTGTTAGGGCATTTGGAATCGGAGGAAAAAGATGACGTCCTCCATTCCTTCATTATCTTATCTTTTTCCTTGGAAATTAGAGAGAAAGAGAGAGAGAGAATAAAAAAGCTAAACCAAGCTGACCTCAACTTAATAGTAGTGCACAAAGTATTCTCGTTTTCATTAAAAAAAAAAAACTGTCATTCTGAAAACACCCAAACAAACACAGAGGAAGAAACAAAGATGGGCAGAGAAACAAAAACAGAGGAGACTAATCCGATAACTCTGTAAACTAATTGAACCATAACTCTGAGCAATAAAATTCTCAGAGAAGAAAAATAGCTCAAAACTGGAATGGCAACTCACACACTTGGATTGCTTTGCAACGGATGAAAACGCAGGGAAGTTAGAGGGAGAAAGACCCTCTGGTTTTGACGAGCAGTATTGTGGGAGTTTTTCTTTTTTTTTTTTTACCTTGACGAGCCCCTCATATATTTACTAAAAGCCCAGCAGTATTGATATTTACCTTGAAAAAAAAAAAAGAAAGGAGGGAAGCTGCTCCCGCTTTTTTTTGGGCTGAATGAAATTAAAGCTAGTCTTGCTTTTGGTCAAAAAATTCCCGCCTATTGAAAAGGAGCATACATCACACTTTTTCAAACCCACTATCATTTAATGCTATTAATGAGCACTTTTGTTGTAGTGTGGTGGTCAATCAATGACTAACTTTAACCTTAGTTAATCATTGATTAACTCTCAAATTTATTTTCTCGGACTCCGTCTAAATAAAAATAAACAATAATCAGTCACTAATTAACATGTAGTCAATCATTGATTGACTCCCAATTTAATTTTCTTAGTTCGTAACAAAAAACAACAACATATTTTTATTAACATACAATATTCCGAGATTCATAGTGGTGGATCCATATGCAAAAAACCAGGAGTTCAACTGTAACAAATGATGATTTTGTTCCAATGATAGCATCTTTGGAAGGTGTTGGCAGAGCATTTTGAAATAAGGTACAGGTTGGTCAGCAAGGAGGAAGAGAGGTTGAGATTGATGGAGACGACGAGAGAGAAAGGGGAGTTTTGAAGGTGACGAGAAAGAGATGTTGAAGTTGATGAAGATGATGAGCGTGGGTGTGAGAATTGGAAACAGTAGACAGCGCGAATGTGAATGGTGGTAGTTGCGCGTTGTAGCGAGGAAGAATGGTGGTGGTGGCTGTTGCGAGGAAGATGAAGATGGTGGCTCTGTTATCGTGTTTTTGCAGAAGAAAATCATGGGAGGAGTTGTGGTTAAGTGAGGTGAAGGGTATACATTTGTGTCATTTTAATTATATTATTAAGAGAAAAAAAGTTTTTTAATTAATTGTGATAAGTTTAGGCCATCTACTTAAAATTGGACCTAACAATGGGCCATTTACCTCCAAATCCCTTAAAATAAGATTCAATTATTATTTTTTTTCCAAAAATTTCAAGTTTTAATACTTTTAAATTCTAATATGTCAAATGCACAATTCAACCTCAACTCAAATTTTTGGTTTATGTTTGGTTCACTAATTTGAGTTGGAAAACTCAACTTAGTTTTTGTTATATTTTAAAAAGTCAATTCAGTTTCACTATTTACAGTTCCAATTATGATTTAAAAATTCAAACTTTAAAAGTCTATAACTGTGCATATACAAGTCTAAATGAGATTTTATATATTTTTTTAATTATAGCGAATTTCAAGACGAATAAAATAAGATCCTTATTTATATATATATATATTTTTTTTCAAAAAATTTTAAATTTATATAATTTTAAATTCCAATCAGTTAAACTTATAATTCAACTCCAATTCAAAATTTTCAACTCAACCACATGCCCTAAATGCATGCTTAGTACATAGTAGATGTAGGAAAAATAGTACGAGGATTGCACAGTGGAAAACAAAAATATTTAAACAATTACATGAATCAAACTCATATTTCTATATACAACAAATTATTACTACATGATTATCATATCTCTTGAAAAACGAAGCTACACTTTTGACCAGAATCAGAAATTTTAAGCAGTGGGACTAATATTTAAAACAAAAGATTGATAAAAAATTAATAGAATTCGTATGTCACAATTCATTTTTGAGAAATATAAGCTTGTGTAGCGTATTTCTGTATCTGTTTGTAGTAAATTAAATACCATAACTAAAATTTTGTGAAAAAAACAGCATTTGGAAATAATGGATGATAAGGTGAATCAATAGCGGGGATACTTAAGATTAACAAAATGAGATCCGGGAAAAAAAAAAAAATGAAGAATTGGGAGCAGATTTCGAGTGCAATAAACGAGGCAAAATGCCAAAAATTCAAATGTGAAGAAAGAAAAGAAAAGCATGCAAAAGAGACTGGTGAAAGAGTTTGCATGATTTAAGGATAGTTCATGAAAATAACACGTACTACATGTAATGATAGCAACTTGATTGCTTCGAAGCTGCACGGGATTAACTAAAAGTTTTTTTCTTGGTAATTCCGTTTTCTTTTATTTTTTAGGGCTCATAGTTTATTCTCAATTAGCTACTAGAATGCCTTGCATAAAGGGAAAAAAAATTAATAAATAAATAGAATGGCTACTATAGTGCTCTCATATAGTGAAAGACTAAGGTTCGTAAAACATTCATTGAACAAATGCAAATACAAACGGTTACTTGCAAGGAAGAACAATCACATAACTTTTAGATTGTTTTGAGGTAACCAAAATTGAGGCCCTAGGTAGATAGCGCTCGCAAGAGCGTCATTGACTTCTACCAATCTCATTTTCACCGTCCATTATGGCTTCTGGAATTATGAGCTCTCCAAGAGACAGATCACTCAAACGCTTGGCTAAGAGTCCTTTACGAGCAAGAAGTTGTTGAGAAACCTGCTTCATTGTTGGTCGAAACTTTGGTTTGGCATTTATGCATGCAAATGCTAATGAAGCAACAAGAACAACATCCCGTGCAACGAGAGAATTTATCGGGGGTGATAGACGTTGATCTAGTACTTGACTTAGCATCATATTTTGGAGCAGTGATGAAGACGATGACGACGATAAGGATGATACAAGTTCTCCTGGATGCCTTCCCATTATTGTTTCAAGTGCTACCACTCCAAAGCCATACACATCACATTTTTCAGTTACAACCATGGTGTAGGCAAGTTCTACAAACACAACAAGTTAAGTACATATCAGATGAAGCAAGTTTTGTTTTGCATCTTTCATTTCCAAGTTAATACTCTATTTTCTGAATAAAGTAGTGATTGACAGGGGGATGGAAATACTTACCGGGAGCAATATATCCATACGTACCAGCGAGCATGGTTTGATTTGAAGAATTGGGATTGAGTAGTTTAGCTGTGCCGAAGTCAGCAACAAAAGCATCAAGTACCGAATTCATGAGAATGTTGGTTGTCTTTATATCACGATGAACAATTGGGGGAGTACAGTCATGATGCATGTAAGACAGTGCATGAGCCACGCCTTTGATGACATTTACCCTCTTGCTCCAATCTAGTTCCACTGCCCCTACATCGTTGCTTAGTACAGAAAACAAGCTTCCTCCTTTCATGTACTCATAGATTAAAAACATGCATTTGTTGTGCAAACAGAAACCGCAGAGTTTCACAATGTTTCTGTGACGAATTTCGGTCAAAGCTTTCACCTCATTCATGAAACTCTTCCTCAAAGCTGGCTCTTCAACCTCTGATGAGTGAAGTTTCTTCACAGCAACTAGCTCGTTATTAGGTAGTCGTGCTCTGTAGACACTGCCATAACTGCCAGTTCCAATGCAATATCTGATGTCGAAGTCTTTTGTTGCTTTTATAATCTCTTCGAAGGCAATGTGTCCATCAAAATTCCATACCGAGAACATGTCTCCATTCTTTGTTGCTTCTTTGTCCGGTTGGAATTTTTTATTTTGAAGCCAAATTAGTAGTTTGTTAACAACCACCCAAGTAAAAAGGATGACAAGGAGAATTAAGGTGGGAAGAAGAGCTACAGCAGCTACTATGATTCTAAACCTAGAGCACCGAGATAAGAGACCCTTATGGATATGACATAAAGTTTCATGATCAGCCGGTACGGAATTGGATGAAAGTTCTCGGTTGGTTAACTTCGGCAAGTTGCCAAATTGAGAGGGTTTGATTCCGTAAAGGCAGTTATTGGATAGGTTCAAATGTGTCAAATTCTTTAAATTTCTGAATTCAAAGGGAATGGAACCATTAATTTGATTCGAGGAAAGATCTAGAAAAACTAGTTTTGTTAATTGGCCGAAAGTGGAGGGAATTAGTCCACTGAGTAAATTATTGGATAGTTGAAGAGAAACCAAATTCTCCAAGTAAAGACCAAGGGTTGAAGGGATTGGACCGCTGAAGAAGTTCAAGCTCAAGTTCAATGCAATGAGATTCTTCAAACTGCCCAATTCTTGTGGAATCGAACCGGAAAATTTATTATTTTGAAGATCAAGCACCACTAATTTGGGGAGTTTGGCTAGAGAAAGAGGAAACTCACCTGTCAGGTGATTGTTGCTGAGGTCAAGGTGGGTCAGCTTTGAAAGAGTTCCTATCTCTGTTGGGATGCTCCCCGTGAGTGTAGCATTACTACCATTCAGTCGGACTAAATCAGGAAAGCATGACAATTTCAGTGCTTGGAATTCTTTACTTCCTTCTTCGTCGTAAGACGTACCGTTATTTAGAGAGATTTCAACAACACTTCCAGCATGGTTGCATGTTATACCAGGCCAGTAGCAATGGCTTGTGTTGTTGTTGTTGATATGATCGCCTCTCCACCACCCAGATCGGAGCAGACAGTGAAGTTCTGCCCCTGAAGCTGTTGCTAGAACAATTGTGTTTTGCATGTTAGCTACCATATAGGTGAAGAAAAAGAAGGTGGCCCATGCTACCGTAACCCAAGTGGAAGTTCCGGGGGATATCATGTTCAATTCGGAAGAAAGGACTCACTGAACCGAGAGATGACTATGATGCATCTACGGTGGTACTGTTTAACTTGCAGCCATCTAACCGACGAGTTGGTAATTGATATGCTTTTTCTTGAATACTTGGGTCTGTTTGGTTCGAGTACCCATTTTTAAAATGGGTGAAAAAAATATATATTGTAAGAATATTTGACTCAATTTTTTCCATGAGTCCTCTCATCTTGAAAAATGTCATCAGTAACCACCTCATTTTTTAAAGTTGTCTCAAACTTATTTTGTACAGTACCATTATGAAATCTTTTTAGAATGGACGTCCCAAATGCCATTTCTTCTCATCTTGAGAATGAGATAACTTTCCAACTTGAAACAAAACAAATTTCAAACTCCTTTTGTTTTCAAAACAATTTTTTTTTTTTAATCCAAACGCCATTTTAAAACCAAAATAAAATGACTTTCTAATTTCAAACAATAAAATTTTTAATTAATACAGCGAGCATACATACCAAACAGGCCGTTGGAGTCAAGTCAACAATGGCAAGACCAATTAACATTTACTCGGAACGTAATGAAAGGTCTAACTTATAAAATGGGGGGTGCACTTCGTTTTTATATTCTAACTTGTAAATTGGGGCGGTGGAAAGTCATCGTTACTTTCTTTTCACATTAAATGTACAAATCACGAATCGTCAAAAAAAAAAAAAATGTACAAATCAAGAACGTCATCAATTAATGAAGGACTTGGACTGGAAGTGTCTAACATGCTCGATGACAGTAATAATATTTGGTTTAATTCGACATTCAGAATGTTGAGGTCATCTCATCTTTCACCATTCACGTGGTAACGTAAATCAAGAAGATTAATTCAAGAATCAACCCAACAAATCATTAGGTTGACTCGAGAGCTTGATCAACTTGAGACCCTACTAGGTCGAGCCAAGGCCTAGCGTCTCAAGAAATCAGCTTGAGAATCGATTTAGGCACTTGCCCGAATTCATAGAACAAAAATATCATGAAACCTTCCTTATTCTTCCTTGCACAAGAATCGCTCCAAGATCAACCCCTATCAGATCAAGAATTAGCCAAAGGTTACTTTCCCTTTCCGAAAAAGCTCTCTAAATAAGGAAAGTCAACCTAGATCAAGAAGAGGCAAATTGCTTTCACCAAATATGGCATGTTTAGCACCAAAACGGCAAACAATCATCATTTATAAATAGAAGGCAGCATCATACGCCCAAGGGATCTGGAAATCATCCAATCACATGCCCAAGGGATTCCATCTTTTCGCCCCAAGAAGAGACTTTTTGCCCACGGCATAACAGAAATCATTGGAGATTCTCCTAGTTCATTGGACTTCATCTCCAACCACATCAAGATCATCCTGACTTCATCTCCGACCACATCAAGATTGTCCCGATTTGATCTCTGATCAGGAGACCGAATCAACCCAGGATTCCCATAATTCCCACATCTTCACCCGATTCTCTCTACTCCCTGTTATTTGTCTCTATTTCCTGCAATCCCCTTCTCTATTCTTCCCATTCTTACTGCTACAACATTTACTATACTTTTTATCAACTATAGTGAAACCCCCCGAACCACCACAGAGGACTAGCTCTCACATAAAGAGTAAACCTCTATAAATCTCTTGTGTTCTTTGTCTCATTTACTTTACTTTACTGCTATTTGTAGCTAACTTGCTTAGTTAACTCAACACGCACTTAGTCGACTCAACAATATAGCCATAGACTCTAACTCAACCCGATCCGATTCGACTGTAGATTTTACCCTCTACACAGAACATGCAATTTATTAAATTATAAAGGAATATATGTGAAAAGATAATAGAGTTAGAAATGAAAGTAAAAGAGTAAGAACTGGGTTATTGATTTTTTTTTATTTTTTATATTAGCTTATTTAATAGAAAGTGAAAAGGAAACAATTAAATTTACTTTTTAGGTGTTCGTTAAACTTTCAAATAGGAAGCTTATTAATGTAGTTCTTAAAAAAATTTTATAACTATAAAATTATTGATCTATATCTTGTGAATTTAGTAAGAATAAATAACTAAATAATTAAAATATGAATCTTTTCGTAAATCTTGACCTACGATTTTTCTGTATTCAAAATTATTTGTTTTCACGAATCTTATCACCAGATAATTATCAACCAAATCAGAAGACAATCAAATTTAAACACAGCCGAAATGCAACAACCACTCAAATGAAACATCAACAAAAACTAGTCTCATTGTCTTGTTATTAAACCTTTCATTTGATCCTTAAAAGTAAATAAATAAATAAATAATAAAAACTTACATTTGAAACAAACAGGATTTTAAATGCCAACAAAAATGTGGGATTAAAATGTCCTAACAACTTAGTACACTACATTTAACACATATTGAGAAAAGTAATTGTATATGGACGTCGAATAGTACCTTCGATGAAGCATCCTAGCAAAGACTTGGTGAACGTCCATAGAAACGTGTTGTCAGACTTGGAGAGTTTTAGGGCCGGTTTGTCCATCCAACTTTAAAATAAATAAATAAAAATTGTTATGTAAAATGAAAACAATCTATTTGGCTAATTTTTTTTTTAGAGTAGTTTTTTAAAAATAAAGTTATAAAAAGTAGAATTTTCAGAAAATATCATTTCTTAAAGCAATTTTTAGTATGACACATACTTGTAAAAAAAATAAAGAAATAAAAAAAAAATCTTCAGTTGATTCGGGAGTCTTGGCTTTGATTCGAGACCGAGGTTGGGGTCAGGATCGGGATTGGGATCGAGATCGAGGTCAATTTTTGGGGGGTCGGTTAGGATTTCAGACTGGGGTTAGATTTAGGTTTTGAGATGGGGTTGGGGGTGGGGATTCGGGATTGGGTCGAGTTTTGGAAAAGGGGTCAGGATATTGGACCAAGGTCAGCATTAGAGACTATGATCAAGTTTCGAGATGGGGGTTTAGGTAGGGATTCGAGACTAAGGTTAGGATTCGGGACTGGGTGGGGGTCAGGTAGGGGTTGGGTTTCAGGATGAGGGTTAGGGTCAGGATTCGTAACTAGGATCGGTGTTGGGTTTGAAGACTAAGGTATGGATGGGAATTGGGATCAGGTTGGGTTTTGGGACATGAGTCGGAATTCAAAATCGGGATTGGGGTCGGGTTTTGGGAAGAGAGTTGAGATAGAAATTCAAGACAGAGGTAGGGGTCGAGATTCGTGACTAGGATTAGGTTTTGGTTTTGGGACGATGGTCAGCGTTGGAATTCGAGATCAAGGTAAGGATTTAGATCAGGGTCGGGTCGGCATTCTGGACCAAGGTCGGTGTTAGGTTCACGACTCTTACCCGTGTCCCGAAACTCAACCCCGTTCTAGAGTCATGACCCCGACCCCGATCCTTACCCTAGTTATGAATCTTAACCCCGACTTGAGTCTTGAATCTTGACCCTGATCATGGCCCCAAATTGAGACTCTGACCTGAGTCCCGAATCTCGACCTTTACACTTGTTTTGAAACCCTACCCCGACCCCAATCTCGGTCTCGAACCTCAAATCTGACACATGTCTTGAAGCCCAATGGCCACCCTTTTTTCAAAATTTGACCCTAACACGAGTCCCAAAACCCGACTCTGATCCTGAATCCCGACATCAATCCCAAAACCCAACCCTAATTCTAAAACTCCAATGTCTATCTTGAAACCCGATCCCGAATTCGTTAAACGATAGAAGTTAAGTGCTAAAAAGTATGTTCTTAAGAAACCTTTATCAAAACATGCGCGTCAAAACACCACATGTTATTTAAGAACATATAAGAATTATTTGTTTTCGCATTTTCAAAAATATAGTTTTTAGAAAGTTGAAAAAAGAAAACATGGTCAAATTGGACCTTAGAGTCTTGATTGGAATGCTCTTGCATACGGCATTGGAATCCGTCGGATGCAAACGAACTGGATGAAAATCAAATGGCCACGACCTACGGCTGACCGCATAGGAGTACCTTAAAAAAACAAACGTAATGGCAGGGGTAGCCTGGCCATGGCAAAGAAGTCCATTTTTACATTCTTTGGTTGGGGGAAGGAAAAATTGAAAAATGGAAAAGCAGTTGGAGAGGAAGAAATAGTGTAGTAAGGAAGCTAGGGTTTGATCACAAAGAAGAGAGTGGGATAAGCACATCGGTGGAGATGGGTACGCATGACAATGGAACTGAAATAAAGGAAAGGAAAGGAAAGGAAAGAGTTGGGGGGCTAAAAGGTGTAGAATATATTAGATCACTTTTGAGAACCAATTAAGCCCATCTCTAACTCATTACTCTATTTTATTTAACACTAAAATAGTGCAACTTTAACTTTAGTTTACAGTTACTCTCCAACGCATCAACTTCAAAAGTTGCTCCAAAAGAAATATTTTATGTATATTCCCTTTTTTTTTTTCCTTCAAAATTTCAAACAATTAATATATTTCTCCAATTATTTTCTTACTTCTATTTCCAACAAATTAGTCCTTAAACAATTTTTTAATAATTTAACTGTTGGTTATATTAAATATAACTCAATAAAATGTATTTAATTAACTAAAAATCTTTTACTTACTAAACGTTATATTAATTAAAAATTATATTACATTAACTCAAAATAAAAATAAAAAAACATTACATTTAATTAAAAATATAAACATAAAAGTACAAATATATATTAATGCATCAATTATTCTCCCAAATTACTATATTAATCCCATAAAAGATCTATTAATGCATTTTTTAGGGCAATGTGAATGTCTTTATTCCTGATTTGTCTGTGCCGAGCAAAAAATTGTTGAAAACAGGTATTTTCATCTACAGCCATATGAGCTTGTGGGGTTAGCGCTTACATCGTTTCTTGAATTGGTGCATCAACATCACGCTCATTCTTGATTATCATGTTGTGCCCTGTCATCTATTGTCATTATATCATGTAAAACATCTTTTCTCCTAAATGCCCCGCTACAATGGCAAACCGTGATTGGAGAACTCCAAACACACACTCCAAGTATTTTCCACATGCTTCTTGTTTTCTTGCAAAATATTGCTTTTTCGGACCCTGTAGATATGAGTAGTTTGCACAAGAGTGGACCATTTTAAGTATACACTTTTAGGCAAGTAATAACCCATGTGATACTTTTTTCCCTGAATAACATACTGAGCCGGAGGAGCAATACCTTGAACGAGGTTGGAAAAAGGATGGGATACCTTCAGCAATACCTTGGCAGACCACGTCCACCAGGACAAGTTGACCTGGACAAGTCGACCTTGACCTTTGCCCACCTTTCCGACTTTGCTCGAATTGACCAATCTATGTGGCACTTACTCAATAACCTAGTACCTACACTAGTACCTATATACCTCCCCTCCACTACTCAAATAGTAGGGCACGTGACATTAGCCTAGTGGGCACAAAACATCAGTACATCTATCACGAGTCACCCGTCGAGTCTAATCAAGGCATCCTAGTCCATGAGACACATTTATAAATAGATAAGTGTACCACTCCCTTAGGTATGGACTACATTTCTCGCCTAAACTCTACTTATTCGCTTGCTCATCGGTACTCCTTACTGACTTAAGCATCAAAGTATTCTTAGTAGATGCCCCACTAGCATCCCTTGACTCTGAGGTGCTTCTCTCTGTTTTGCAGTTGACTTGGCAGATAATAAGACATTGGAGTGATCACACCAACTGATTCCCTCTAATGTTGTGTTAAAGAGTTTTAGCATTACCATTTTGGCACTAGAAGAAGGACACCTTGCCTTTCCAGCAACATCACACTAACTCACTGTATTCCCCTATTCTTCTCTCATTCTCTTCTCCACTTTTCCTCTCATTCACACAAGACAAAAAAGAAAAATTTATATAAAATCATCTCATTTGACTAAGCAGCAATCTTGTTTTCCTCGTGGATCGAATAGTCAAAGTGAATGCTTTTGGCCCACATTGCAGGATGTGAGTTAGGCCTACGCCGTGTCAAATTTTGGACATCAACAATGATCACTCCGATTATGTGTAAGTTAACACACCATTAGACTATTATCATTTATCTTGTCCCTTGAATTTTCAAAACCATTCAAATTGAATAAGTACATATTTCAGGTGTATTTATATAGTGTCCGTTTGGATCATAGATTGCATTTGAATATTTATTCAAATTGAGTGTTTACATTCAAATGTATAGTTTAAATTGTGCATTCTTATGAAATTTGTGTTTAAATAGCTTTTAGTAAAAGTAACATTTGAGTAGTGTAAAGATAAAAACATGAGTATGAGTGTTGTATAGTATTTTAAAAAGTGAAAATTTTAAATCTAAATTTAAATTAAATTATTGTTAAATAGTGAAAACATTCAAAAAGTTTCAATTTTGTGGGTATTAAGCTCTGTTGTCCTCTAAACTTGTTGGACTTTGGCAAGTTGCAACCTAATATTTTAATTTTGACAATTGATCCCCTAAACTTGTTTAACTCTTACAAATCAAGCCCGTTTCTCAAACGGCAGCTAGATCAATGACTGATCATACCATGTGCCACTCGTGTGGGGTTTTGAAGGGACATGAGAAGTATCAGCCATATCTAAAAGAGAGGAAAGTTTGTGGTAAAGACCTTTTAAGGGGCACTATGGTTGAGTCTTTTCTTTAGACCGATCGATGTTGAATCCAACAATAGGGATATAGAGTTGCACAAAAGCCCGCGTGCACATGACCATAGCATATTATTAAAAACAAAAAATCCAAAAATCCCTCCAAATCGGACACCTTCACTACTCAGTCGACGACGTCTTCGTCTCGCCGTTTGGGCTCATCTCGGTTTCCCTATCTTTATTCTTCGACGCCATTGGAATTATAATATGTCTTCGTTTGTTGAAAACAAACTAAGTTTTTATTGAGATGAGTCTTGTTTTTTGATCAGAGGTTCTTACGGGCAAGAGTTTTCAAAAAAAACCCAGAAAAATTCATTTCTTTGCACCTATAATCTGGAACAATAAAATGAATTAAATTAAATTATAAAATATAAAAAAAATCCCCAACCTTTTCGTTTAGGGCAGGGGCAATCCCTTGTTTGAAAAAAAAAAAAAAAAAAAAAAAAAAAAAAAAAAAACAGAGAAAAAAAAAGGGGCATTTTGGCAGACGAACCAACAGAGGTCGTGGCGGACGGCAACGCGGGTGAGCTTTTCGATGCTGATGTTGGCGGAGCGGAGGAGGGAGAGGTGTCCGGCGAGAATGGCTGGATCGCGAGGCTGGAATCACGGGCGATTGCGACAGCCGGAACCGCAACAGGATAACGCGATTCGAAGTGGAAAAATGCGATGGTGCCGCTATTTCACAATCTTCTCCGACTCCAACGCCACGATTTCCCAGTCTTCTCGGGCACTGACTCCGCCGCTGCGATTTCACCGTGTTCTTCAACTCTCGATCCTGCTCCGGCTCCGGCTCTGCTTACGACCCAAAACGCAAAAAAAAAAAAATATATATATATATATATATTTAATTTGGGCAAATGTTTTAAAAGGATGATGATTGTATATGTACTCAAATGTATATTAAGATATGGTACATTTTACTCCATCACCGTTCATTTCATTTTAAAGGGTAATCTTTTTTAAGGGGATGCGAATCTTAAGTTTACCGTTTGGTATATGGTTATCCTGTTTTAAGATACCTGACAATGTGAAACCTAGTTTTAGATGTTCTTATAAGAGGGTGATCTGAAACCCACCTCCACCAATAGATTTCATATTACCCCTATCTGAATACAATGATAATCTTAAAATTTAAACAAAATAGACACAATTATCCTTTTGATTTTATTTAGCCTCCCTTTGATTCGTGAGATGAAGATTAAAATTTTAAGTTAGAGTTTGTTGATTTTTTAAAAATTAATTATAATTTTTGTTGACTTTTCAAAAAAAAAAAAAATTTGAAAAATTTGAATACCAATTGGAACAAGAAACTATTAATTTTTAAAACCCTATCCATCTGAATTTATAAGCATACGTCGAGACATAATCATTTTCTCTCGATCAAAAACGCGAGTAGCCTCCTCCCACTCCCAGCAATTGACCTCCAACCCCAGGTGCATTAAGGAA